>APFE030747908.1:12164-66471 GCA_000404065.3 Pinus taeda | reverse complement strand
ATATATAACTATACAATATTAAGTATTATCGATGTGTATTTGAAAATATATAAATAACTTAAATAAAATAAAATGTTTTAATATAAACAATGTAGTCTATAAGTAAAATACCATAAGTAAAATATTTCAATGTTAACTATGCATATATCTATATATTATATAAAGCAATGATTTTTTTATGTTAAACATTTTTAGTAATTTCACTATTTTATATTTTGCCTATATTTTTTGGTCAATTTTGTCTAAAATCTAGCAAATATTCGTTGGAATTTCAAATCGAAGTGTATAATCTATACATTTTAAGTGTCCAAAAAAAATTTCAAAACATTGTATCTATTTATGCATTCAAAATTTCAAAATACATCATTCATATATATATATATATATATCAATTTTAACCATATATTTATCAATGCTTTAAAATACAAACATTTTTTCAATTTTCCCACTATCCATGATTAAAATATATCTATACTATTTTTTTAGCAACATCCTCATTCTTCTCCCAAAAAAACGAAACTGTAAAAGATCCTTCTCTTATTTAAACTGCTTTTAAGTAATGAACCCATCCACATTGGGTAACATTGGTGTGGATTTTCAAGTACATTGAGAGAGGTGGATGCTTTCGCGGTGAAATCCATTTATCAGTTTTACAAAACCATTTATGAGATAAAAAAAAAATAAGGACATATAGTTTTTTCTACTTCATGGATTTCATTTATGGACTGCTCCTCTGTTATAGCAACGATACATTAAGAAATATGTACATGGATTTCATTAATGGACTGCTCCTCTGTTATAGCAACGATATATTAAGAAATGTGGATGGATTCGTTAATATGTTAACAAACATGGAGTGGGCTTGTTTTATATTAAAACATTATTTTTATTTTGTAAAACAAATTACTGTGAATATTTAAAATCAGATAAAGAGGTTATGATGTAAGAGTCATTTTGTTACATTTAATATTTAAATTATTTTTATAAATAATTAGCGAGTATAATGAATTGCGATGTATTTTGGTAGATGGAAGTGTGTTAATATAATGACTGGAATTAAGGTTTCTGTGATTTATATCAAAATTTTTAAGATAAGTTTTTGATAATAATCACATCAAGAGTTTTAAGACAAGTTTTCGGCAATAATCACATCAAAATTTATTTGCCACTGCGTTTCGAACCAACAAGTGTGGTTCATCGTGAGGACAAGATGAACCACACTTGCTGGTTCGAAATGCGTCGGCTAATGAATTTTGATGTGATTATCGCCGAAAACTTGTCTTAAAAAATAAAATGACTATTAGTTCAATGGTTACAAATACCAAATTGATTTAATAGTCTATAACAACTATATGTTGAAGATACAATGACTACTAGTTCAACTGTTACAAATACCAAATTGATTTAATAGTCTACAACAACTATATGTTGAAGGGATAAAGTGGAAATATAACTTAATATGAATGGTTATGATGAAGCTCACTTTAAGGGATTTCAAAATAATAAAGATCTTATAGATTTCAAAATGAATAAAGATGTTAATAAAGACTAAACTAAACAAAAGATCAAGAATGTATTTAATATTCCTCATCATATATATTATCATCTCTACATGAGTTGTTTGTATTATTTAGAAATTTGTTAATTAATTAGATTACTAAAATAACTTCTAGTTTTAGAAGTGTTGAGATATTTTATCAATTAACTAGTTGACTAGCTAATATAGTCAATCTATCTTAAACTCAATTTACTATATAAATATATGATATTATGAAATGATAATGATATAAAAATAATAATTTTTTGGTGAAATAATTCTATCTCAAAATCTAATATCAATTAAATTAAATATATAATTACAAAGTTAATTTTAACTTGATTATAGATTAATTTCCATAACTAATGTACACACAAAATATATCTCATATAAGTTCTTTTTAATATGATTTAATATGTAAGTTCTTTTTAATATGATTTAATATAATACATGAGTTACATAAGACACAACAACGAAAAAAAGTTAAGGGACAGGTTAATTATATAAATTATTATTAGAATTGACTACACAAAAATTTTACTTTCTATATTTAAATACCATATTGATAATATATATTTTATTTTAAAATATACATACAAATCATTAGATTAATTATTTTTAAAATTATAAATTTTACGTTACATAAACCTAATATATTTACTATAAATGCTGAATCTTGAATTACATTTAGATTTAAATATTTTTAAGAATTATAAATATATTGCATAATCATATATACAAATCATTAGACTTAATTATTTAAAAATTATAAATTTACTGGTTGAATAAACCATAATATATTAATAAATGGAATTTGAATCACATTTTAGTTTAAAATTATTTTAAGAATTATAATTTTATATTGATAATCTATATTTTTACTTTAGAGTTATGAAATTTGAATCACATTTAGTTGATAGTTAAATGTTTTTAGTTTTTAAATTGTAATATAGCAATTAATATATTATTTAGTATTAAAGTTTGATATAAGAAAAATAGAATTACAAGAAAAATAGGTAAGTTTATAGCATGGTTTGAGAAAGTAGGAATAATGCATTTGCAGGAATAATGTATTTAAAAGTAGTAGTGATGGAAGGAAACGTGGCATTAAAGTTAGGGACAATTTTTTTATTACGAAAACACAGTGATGTCAATTTTATTTTGAGCATGGGTATAGGGTGACCTTATATAGTATCAATGGACTTCCTTCCCTAAGAAATAGAACTTATCAAATGGAAATATTCGAACTTCAATCAATAAAACTTCAATAAAATTTACATCCACAATATTGCTAGCTACTACTATTCCATTTCCAATAAAATGATAAAGGAATTGATGGTCATAACCTTAAAGCTAGATGACTTCATTCCTCTTGATCTTATTAGAATATAGCTTTTCTGCACAGGGAAAAGTTTAACTTGAGTTATATTTATTAAATTTGGAAAGAGATTTGATTATGAGGTTATGAAGTGTATTTTACAATTTAGTAAGATAGATATGTGTAATTTTATTTTTGTTCAATCTAATATAGAAATAAATATTTTTTAAATTAAAAAAATATATTTTAATTAAATATTTTAAGTTCAAGTTTTCTTAAAATATTAATAAAATATATAAATCTTCTTAAAAGAAAAGTTGAACTTGAATTACATTTATTAAATTAAGAAGGAGATTAGATTATTAGGTCCTGAGATATATTTTACAAATTAGTAGGATGGAGATGTGTGATTTTCAATTTGCTCAATCTGGAGTTGACACATGCTCCTGTTAAAATAAAAATAAAATATACTCTAAATAGAAAAAAAAACAATGTCGGATATAACAAAAAAGAAAAATGAATCTACATTTTTAGTTAGTTTTAATTCAAAACATTATAAAACATCAAGAATCCCAGGCTCACTATGGTCACCAGATTTGTTGTTAATATTACAACTCACTATGTAAACATATTTTACTCACTCTCTATCATAAATAAAATATTTCTATGTCCATGTATCTTAATGTAATTTCATATCAATTTTAAAAAGAGATAAAGTAATTAGAAGTAAAAAAAATGTGAGTAAGATGTTTAAACATTTTTTAAAATATTTCAATGCGGAATTTAAATAACTATTTAAAGATCTATGTTAACTAGTTTGTAGGTATCAATTTCTCTTATTCTCTAGGTCATGTGAGTCCCGAGATGACTGACACACCTAACCTATGGCTTGAGTAGTCTTGACATAGGGGCATCTAAGTTGTAAAAACACCTAGGGATTGCACCTACCCTAGGTCACACTAGCTCTTAGCATGGATGAATTTCAAACCGGTGACCTTCACATCACTGAGTGCCTTAATAGAAGATTCATAGCAGAGCAGCAACAACAAGCGAGGCTTTTTTCCCAGTGAATGTTTTTCCACTAGATCTCTTGTGTCTCATGTGTTAATACTTTCTTGTGTTCTTGTTCATGGTTATGTTGCTTATATTGTTGATATGCATGAGATAATATAATGTGTTGTTGGTTAATATAGGTGATTCAATAGAAAGTTTAAAAGGAAAAATTTGGCAATAAGACACACTACTGATTCACCCCCACACCCCCCCCCTCTCAGTGGTGCTCAAAGGTTTCCAACAACATGAAATGACTTGGTTATAAGACTAGAATCTGTCATATTATAGTATGAAACTCCTACCATATGAGAGGAGATCAAGACTTTACTACAAGTAACACAAATAGATAACAAGAAAAGGATGGTTTTCCGTTGCAGCTCATTGCATAGAGGATGCAAGATGATAACATTGCACATTAACTAAGTTGGCTTCATGCCATCGCTCTACATGTGAAGAAACAATTTAGGCAACATTTAGGCATAGTTCAACACTAGGAAGGCAACCAAGCAATAGCCAACCATCATCTAACCAAAATTAGATGGTAGGGGTTTGATTTATAACGAAGGCGAGGTTGAGGATCCATAAAAGGAGGGAGAGGTTCCACATTTCAAGGAGAAGATGAAAGTATGATCAAGAACCAGGAATGGGAGGTCTTGCTATAATCCTCATTCAACTGCAACCAACTCATCGTTCTCAAGACTTCTAGTAGAAAAAGGTTCTCCTCCATTTTAGGAAAAACTGCCTTAAGAGGGCCAACACAGATTTTCCTATCAAAAGGCGCACTGCCAGCGCTAGTCACTAGTTAGACAAAAGGTTACGAATGTGAGTTTTTCTACTGAATGTAGTGTTAGACTTGCAAAACACGGTTTTGGACAAGTTCTTTAGAATTTCTTCAAGGAAAGTATTCTTCTTCCTTTAGGGATGCTTTTAAACGTGTTTCATGGTGAATACATTGTTTTTTGCAGCTTTCGTCACTTTGTGTCACTTGCGACATTGACGACACAAAGTGCGACACTTAGGATATGACACTAGGAGTGCGACAAATTATTGTATAAAAAATTACCCCTAAAGAATGCAATCATAATGGGAACTGATGGCTGAAATACTTTACAAATCAATACAAGGAGTTTGGAGAACCATCATCAAGAGACTTGCAAATAAAAAATAATACAATATATCTGACATCTCTGATGTAAGTTTGCTCAACATGTAATAATCTAACAATCCATAGATCCACGACATGGACACAACCATCCGACTAGAAAGGATCATGTGCATGGATCCACAGCATGGACGCAACAATCCGAATAGAAGGGATCATGTGTATGAATCTACGACATGGGTGCAACCATCAAAATAAAAGGGATCATGTGTACGATCATGAATACTTAATAAAACCACGTAGCCTGGATTTATCAAATGAAACCTAAGGTCTTCATTTTCGTCTTGATCCAACCAAAGTATGAATATAACCATGTGAATAAATGGGTTGAAATCGAACATGGTAGAAACCATATGATTACCAATCAATGATGTTAATTGCTAACAAGCATGAGAGAAAC
Source organism: Pinus taeda (assembly GCA_000404065.3). Taxonomy (NCBI): domain Eukaryota; kingdom Viridiplantae; phylum Streptophyta; class Pinopsida; order Pinales; family Pinaceae; genus Pinus; species Pinus taeda. The sequence continues at coordinate 61,001 of APFE030747908.1, read as the reverse complement.
CACCAATGATGACAATGGCTCTCAAGGTACAACAACACAATCTACGAGTGTGAACAATGAAGCTAAAGTCAAACACTTGCATGATCATTTGATCGAAGGCCAATGATATGAACCTAGCATCGAATTTCAAGAACCTACCATTGAGGTGTACAAGCTCCAAGGTACTGAAAGGGAGTTTCTAGATCAATTTCTTGGATAATGAGCTGGAGTCGACAGGAAGTGATCCTTCAAAGGAGTGTCATAATGTTTCCCACATCATCAACACAAAACATAGGATTTTGCAGACTTCTCAACAGTGATTCAGGATTGTTGTAGAAAAGTCAAACTGGGTATAGGTGGTTTGAATTGTAGATGGGACTTCTCTTGAACATATTGGTGAAATGACTCCATAATTTAGCAGCATTTGACTCAACATAGGATCAGAGGTCATGAAGACAATAGAATATAATCAGATGAGAGGCAAATAGATTCCCAAAACCAAGGAAGGCAAGTGATGAAGTGAGGATAACCCAAACCCAACACGAGATACAGAAAAGTGTCATGTTCAAGAGAGACATGTTGCTTTTATACAAAATATGGGACATGTTTACTTCCATTTTTCCCCACTATTTCTAGTGAGTACCTCATTATTTTTTATCTCAAGCTCGAAGAGGATAACATATGCATGTATTATAAGTTCATCCTTTGGATGAATCCATCCTAGTATTTTGAACGAGCCCGAGTAAGTCGGTCTCAACATGGTGACAAGTCCTTCATCGTTTTAGTTTTATGAGTCTGATAGAGGGGTAAGTCGACATATTTTTCATGTTTAGAGAGTTTGAAAACGAGGTAAAAGAAAACTCCAGAGATCCCTGTTCGTAGATAGTCTCTCAAAACTGAAAAGGTAGAAAACAATATTGAAGAGAACCTCTTAGCCACATGTGACTAAGGTATTACGTTTTTGTAACTTAGTCTATCTCAGTTCGGGAAAGGGTTAAACTGATATTGAATAGACGTATTTTCATTTACTTTTATGAGTTTGAAAAGAAAAGTGTTTGACAATATTTTCACATTTAGAGAGTCTGAAAAGAGATGAAAGAGAACTCCTCTGAAAGGAATGAGTGGTATAAAGGGTAGCAATAGGTTCTGGTCATGATGGAACTTCTCAAAACATGTAAAGGTCAAGAGTCTTTCTAGTAAGACCACTCATCACAGAAGTTCCCAAGGCAAGGGTAAACAACCAAGTAAAAGCTTATGATCGGCCAAATAGATGGTGACGATGCAATGAAAAAACCAAGGCTCATTTGGAAAAAAAACGTTGATAAAAATGGAAATCGCGAGAGGTAAAGTGGGAATGGTTTCATTTTTACACAAGCTTGAAACATGGGAATAATTATTAAAGATAATTGAAGATGGTTTCATTTATTCACAAGATTGGAACATTGGAAAAAACTATGCTTGATTTGGTTTCATTTTTACACAAGCTTGAAACAGAAACAAACCATGCTTGGGTTTGGTTTCATTTTTACACAATCTTGAAACAAAGATAAACTATGTTGGAGTTTGGTTTGCATGCGCCCAAAATAATGACTCAGTTTGAGGTACAATAATTCACCTAAGTAGACTACTTGTTACTAACAGGTGGATGGAATGAAGGTTCACTTACGATATCAAGTGAATTACTTGACTGGGAATTTACGAGATCTAATCAAAGACTCGAATTGGAAGGGGATTTGTTTCATTTTTTTAATGAGCTTGACATAGGAAAAGGACCATTCTCATGACACCTTGTTTCATTTTTAAATGAGTTTGACACAAGTAAAGGAACTATGCTCTGAGAGCCTTGATTCATCTTTTAAGGAGCTTGACACAAGAGAAAGAAATATGCTCTGGGAGCCTTAATTCATCTTTTAAGGAGCTTGACACAAGACAAAGAACTCTGCTCCAACACCTTGATTCATTTTTAAGGAGCTTGACACAAGAAAAACAACTATGCTCCAAGAACCTTAATTTTAAGGAGCTTGACACAAGAAAAGGAACTATGCTCCAACACCTTGTTTCATTTTTTATGGATCTTGACACAATAAAAGGAACTGTGCTCCAATAACCTTGATTCGTTTTTTGAGGAGCTTGACACAAGAAAAGGAACTGTGCTCCAACAACCTTGATCATGGCCCATAAGAGGCCATGGATTCCAAAAGGTTCTCATCAGATGGGAGAGAAACACTCCGAAAGGGATACATATCAATGGATTTAATGGAAAAATCGGGATCTAATGCCCCTAGTACATGATGCAGTATATCACTGACTAGATCATCAACAAATGCGAACATGTCGCCACATAATTAACCTGTGGTAGGGTGATACCACTTGCATACAAGGACCATTTAGGGAGGATGGTTTATTGGGAGTCAAATTAGGACCAACGAACGAAAGTTAATCAATGGCCACAATTCTTCCTTCATGCGGGAAACATATGGCGTGAAAGAGAGAAGGGACAAGAGCTCCCATGACATAAACATAGTCACGACTAAGGAGTAAATTAAAATCCAAAGGGCCTTGGACAACCATCATGTTGAGATAGATTATATTTGCTCCCAAAGCAATAGGAAACTTCAGAAGGATCCCTAAGGGTTGATTGGTTCCTCTATTAAAAGCTAATGTATTTTGGGTAATGGGCACAAGCTGCAGAGAACCTAAAGCTTTCCAAGTAGTTGAGGACATAATAATAATATACGCACCTTCATCTATGATTATGCTAAGTACGGGTATATTATAAGCATGTACCATGATCTGAAAGGGCACATAGGAAGGAAGATGATATCTAGTCGACTCCAATCAAAGAAAGTGCCTAAACTACTTAGAGAGGGTGTCATCGGAATGGGATAACTGCCCTCTTTTGTTACGGGAACAGGATGATCCCCCCTGTACTGTGGGAATAGGAGGATAACCCCCTTGTATTGTGGGAACAAGAGAATTTCCCCTTAATTATTTGGAATCTCAAGAAACCAAAATAACTTGAGCGGTACAAAATTCACTCTCTATAGGATAGATATGATCAACTGAAAGCATAATCAGTCAACCACTTTTTTGACCAATGGTTGGTCAGAAACAGACTCATGGGATTCACTTTTAGAGAGAGTGGGATTGACTAGAGATGAGTTTTGATCAATCACTTGATCAACTAGTGGAGGATCAAGGGAAAGCCTACGATAACCAATCGGAAGATGAGGTTGAGAAGCAGTAAGATTATCCAACAATTTAGAGGCTTCATCCGTATAAGGAAAAAGGTGAATATGATGATTCCCTTCACATAACCTACAGAGAAATTTGACTTTTCCCTTTTTCCCATGGGATTTACTGTCACTAGTTGAAGGTTTATCACTAACATGATCTCCATAGGTTGATGACAAAGGTCGATTTGAATCTATGGACCACACTTCTAATATATTGGGAATACCAGGACATTCTCAAAGAAGGTGGTCACCCTTACAAATATTGCAAGGGAATTTCACTTTACGGGGTTGATTGGAAGATTTTCCAACATCAGTTGCATCTATAACAATGGTTGCTTGGTTGGCCCTTTTCTTATTTTTCTTCTTCTTCTTATCCACCTGGTTACTAGCTTGCATGCTTTCACCAAATGAAGAGGAAGAAAACAGAATAGGGAAGAAGGAAAAGAGTCAACTTTAGGCTCAATCGGAGGTCAATATTGTTCAGGTGGAGGAGAGCCCAGTTGAGGAGCATATTGGACATTCAAGAGCATAGGGGTCGAAAATAACCAAACTAGCAAACCAATGGTAAACCCAGGAAGGGACAACGCTGCCATATAGGGAGTACCAACAAAAAAGGACCAAGAGTCCTTTTAGAGAGGTTTCCTTGCTTGGTGAACTCGGGAAATATTTCCATTAGTCTGAAATTATACGCATATGAATTGTAAAAACAGAAAATAAAAAATGGCAAGAGCATAACACATAAAACAAATATACACAGAGATTTTCCCTTGGATCTGAAAACCGGGACTACCAGATTGATTTTTCATTATATTTCTTTCAATATTAAAATACATATATATACGAAGCATCCATAAACCCCAATCCACTAACCCTGGATTAGAACATAATCGTAGCTCCCTTGACCGTATCTAAAAAATACCATGGACAGAAAACCATCACGCCCAAAACCATGTGCGAAATCCATGCACAAAGCGATAGGTAGGTCTGCCCACCTAATATAGGGTTTAAAAAAGAAAAAATCTCAGGGCCCTACCCCGGACCCCGTAGAGGGGGGCTACTGCACCCCTCTAACCCCCACTTAACTACTGGGGCTAATAGTGGAAAGAATATAACACAACCCAACAATTTTTTTCACTCAATTAATTGATTTTATAACTTAACAAAAATAAATAAAAAAGGGTTAACTAGGCATTAAGGTTTATCAAGCAACCATGAACTTCAATATACACCTTGGTGAACCAAGGACTTAATCTACGGCAACCAATCTCCCCAAATGTTGTGTTCGGTGTATCATGTTTTACAAGGCAGCAGACTCAATTGCTTATGGATGGATAGCAACCTATAGGGGACTCCCAAAATATACATGATAGTACGTGGGAGTGTAGTTCGTAGTAGTGTTGTCTAATGCGTAACCGTTCGATGAGAGCGTTCACATATACTTACCATGCGTGGGGCGCCTCTGATATACCCAAAAGTACTAGAGAACGGTCCTATAAAATTTTGTTCGTGGAATGTGATTTCACCCCCGGGATACAACACTAGAAAATATTGACAGTTCTGATGCTAGAACACACACTAGAACACGTCTCTAGCCTAGACCTCTAAATGTTTTCGTTAATGTTCCAAATGCTCCTTAGGTTAATTGAGGTAAATTTTAACGTTGATCTTGGATTCAGTTTTAAGGCTCAAATATCGATGTCACTTGCACACATCTATGATGCAACTAATATGAGAAAAAATGATTCTTTTCATTTCGATGAAAGCTATCTAGTGTAGGGGAAAAAACAAACATTGATGCAACAATCAAGTACATAACAAACAAAGCTTCCTAACTAGAATTTTCGCTTTCACTATTCCAATGCACCTACCAAAAGATTTTTTTGTACTTTTTACCTCAATGGATGAAAAATCACTTTTCATCTTTCAACACTAAGCAATGTAATCTATGCTCAGTGATAATCCCAAAAATGACTTTTCAATGCAATGTAATCTAATGCAATTCAAAAAGTAAAGTTTGAGATGAAAGCTAAGCAAATGCAAATGCAATTTCTTTTATGGTTCTCAAAAGAACTAATAATGCTTTAATCAACAACAAATCAATATTCCTTCCACACATTCAAGCAACATACAATAAATTCAATTGACCTAATAACTAAAGACTCAACCAAAATTCACTTTCACTACTTCAAACAATGGGATGGGATTACCAACAAGAAATCAACAAAAATAATGGAAAATTCTATGCACGCAGAGTAGGAGAACACTTCAAAGATCAAGACACACTAGAACTTTCTGATAAAAGCCCTAAAAAAAATCTCATTTTTTGGATCAACGCCACTTTTATGGTAAAAATCCACACTGATAAGGTGGATCAGCTCTACTTTTATGGTAAAAACCCATGCTGGCAGGGTCTTCAACATGACTGTAATGAGAAAAATCAGTTTTGATAACATGACTGTTTATGATAAAAGGCGTTTTGAGCGAGAAAGAATTAGGAAAATGAGGAGAAATCCAAAGAGATATCTAGACTTGACACTCTAAAGAATGTACTACTCAGAATGCAGACCCAAAATGACCCTAAATCACAGATCACAAGGAGGTTGGTCAAACTAATAAAAAAGACCAAACATAAAAGGGAGTATTGAAGGGTTATAAGCTCCCCTGTGGAGTTGCCATTTTTTGTGTGCAGGAAATCCTTTCTACAAACAGAAAGGATCCCTCTAGTCCTGTGGGAGGATCTAGCAACAAACTAGACAAATATGTGCAAACTTTCCTATTTTATACCAGAAAACACAAAGAAGGATAGATGAACTACCTCACTTTGATGCTAACACTTGTTGGTGTCATTCTCGATCTTATCACTTCCAAGCTCAATACTCTCTATGCAATTGTGGATGAATAACTACAATGAAGATCACATGGAGACAACAAATGTATACGTAGCATAATTCATTCTAACATAAAATATGTGACAGATCAAGTTGTATCACACTAAATGAGTAATGATTTACACATTTATGGAAAGAAAACACATGATTTGTTATTAATAGAAAGGTAAAGGGAGCATTAAAACCACTTAAGCCTTGATGTTGGAAACCTCCTTTAGGTTAGTTTCCAAGTCCTAGCTTAGACCTTCAATCACTCCTTTATCCTTAGTAAAATGGGCAGTATTTAGGCATAGTTCAGCACTAGGAAGGAAACCAAACTATAGCCAACCAACAATTAACCAAAAGTATATGGTATGGGTTTGATTTACAGGGAAGGAGAGGGAGTTGAGGATCCATAAAAGGAGGGAGAGGTTCCACATTTCAAGGGGAAGATCCATGAAAGTAGGATCAAGAACCAAGAATGGGAGGTCTCGCTCTAATCCTCATTCAACTGCAACCAACTCACTGTTATCGAGACTTCTAGTAGGAGAATATTCTCCCCCATTTTAGGAAAAACTACCTGAAGAGGGCCAGCATAGATTTTCCTATCAAAAGGGGCACTTCCAGCACTAGCCACTAGCTAGACAAAAGGTTACTAACATGGGTTTGTCTGCTAAAAGTAGCGTTGGACTTGAAAAACAAGGTTTTGGACAATGTATTCAAAATTTATTCAAGGGAAGTCTTCTCATTCCTTTAGGGATACTTCTGAACATGCTTCATGGTGAATACATTGTTTTTGATATCTTTCTTCACTTTGTGACAGTTGCGACATTGACGACACAAAGTGTGACACTTAGGATATGAGATTGGGAGTGTGACAAAATATTGTATAATAGTATGGGGTATATAAGATTGTAGAAATACCTGTGTCTCTTATGTTGCATACTATTCTATTGATTTTATAAACATGTTTACGTATATGTGTATGCATGCATTGGATGGATCCCAAGATTTGTATGATGACAGATACCTTGATTAGGAATATAGCAGATGAAAATTACTGGTTGGCAGGTATAACACTATGATCATGGTTTCTAATTACTTACAAGTGAAATTGAATTCTTGATCTGGATTTAAATAGGAAAGCAACAAAATACAGAGATAACCATATACACAAAGATGCAGCGGAAATAATACTTCATTTCATTAATGTAAAATACTAAAATGTGCTTACAAACAGAAATGGAAATAAACCAGCTAGGGCGATGGTAGCTTATCTTTGAGAAGAGATGTGGCGGCTACATGCCTCTAAAATGTGTTACAATCAGGCTTGAAGGCCTATTTATTGTTGAGAAATAATGGAAAACCCTTAACATCCCAAAACCTAACACTAGAAGATGAAATGCCAAATTGTGAGCCTCGTTTGGGTAAATTGATACATCAATTTCTCGGGGTCGTAACTTTGGCACCCGATCTCCGTTTGACGCGTACAATAGTTCGTTAGAAAGATCTATCCAAGAGCTATAACTTTGGGAAGAGAAAAATTTGTCCATGGCCCCTAAGTGCTCCTAGATTTTCCAAAAAATGTCATTTAGGGCCTCAAAACAGCTCCGGAAGTTCAAGACCCGAAAAACTGCTAAATATAGTAAATTGTGCTACAAATACGGAAACTGAAAAACTAAAAGAGACAGTTGTGGGGGTCCAAATGGGATAGGTAGGTGGTCACCAACATCCACCTGGATCAATTATAATGGCATTAACATAGAATGATTATATGCTAACCTGAGATTGCTTGCAGGATTGGTGATGCATTTTCTTTATGTGATGCATGTTAATGTGACATGTAGTTTCCTAACTAATGATTTGAGGTTGTAAGTACTATGACTGTTGGCCTTAGTATGAAGGCCAAATATTTGAAAAGTATTTTAAAAGCTGAGCTAAATGGTAAATGTGGTCTCAGTAAAGAGGTTGGTTTTGATCATGGTATTCGAAAATATTATAGATTGAATGATAACATTTGCAAATGCGGGATGATAGCTATGACTAATGTGCATATGTGTTCTTGAATTTGAAGAAAACTTTATATATATATATAATATATATATATATATATATATATATATATATATATATATATATATATATATATAATACATATACATACATATACATACATATACATACATATACATACATATATATACATATATATACATATATATACATATACATATATATACATATATATATATATACATATATATATATATATTATATATATATATACATATATATATATATATATAACATATACATATATATACATATATATATATATACATATATATACATATATATACATAATATATATATATATAACATATATATATAATATATATATATATTATATATATATATATATATATATATATATATATAATTGATAACTTTCATATGGATGCATGAAAAGCTACAGGGAAACATGTTGAGTTCACTTACGCACGGAAAGACTCAATGACATACACATGGAAAGGAAGCTTATTTTATTTCACATATGTATGCATGGTATGATGAATGAGGGTTCCATGGATGCTGAACTCGGGACATTGAGTCAATATTAGGGATTATTTTACTTGATGATTAATGTGATATGATTTTGAACTTTAATTGTGCAATCTGATTTATGAATATGTATGGCCATGCTATTTGTGTGTGTTTTGCTTGGATGATTGTGATTATGGATTTTATTTTCCTTTTTTGATGTTGCCATTTATTTTTCCTCTTGCATTTCCTCTTGATTTTAAAAATGTCCTTCAATTTGCATACTTAGGCCATTGGAACAAGTCAGTTGAGGTGGCAAGGAAGCCAAATATTACTAAGAAAGGGGCAAGACATGAATTTCATATTAAACTCTATTAGGCAAACCAACTGAAATATGGTAATAGACATATGGAAAATAAAAAGGTTAATTGGAATGTGATATGATAGCCAAGTAGGCTGGTTGAGTCCATATAAATGATGAAAAATAAAATGGTAAAAGGGAGTTATCTTAACCCTAAATTTAATGCACATGTGCTTATATATTGTATACATGAGTATGTTCATGCATATATATAGTAAATTTTCACTGACATGTTTTGTAAGAAGTCATTCTTGTGGAAGAATGATGATCTATAGTCATTTAATGCAAATATGGATGCACACGGTATAACAAGGAAATGACATGCAAGAGGAGCAAGTGCTCTGGACTATTGTTGTGTATGAGGTGGAGCTCAAACAAATTTCTAGACTCCCTTATTGATTTGAGGGTGTAGATTTAAGCCTATGGATTCCCTTATTCTTTTTGTATATGTGCATGTGTCGTACATGTGTAAATGAGTATACATTGTACCATGTCATATGTGTGTTTGTGCTATGTGTATTTGGCATCATGTTACATGTACGTGGTATGGTGCCATGCATATATGTATACGTGATTGTTACTTGATTAGGATAGGTAGGTATGGGACTATCTTGGCCTGCGTGTTATGTATTTTTTCTAGGTGGAGGCAAGATAGCTTCTAGTTTCCTAGTGATAATATTTCTATTCATAGAAGAGTACCTAGTTTGGTAGTGCCCATAGTCATTAATAGGCTTATTTATATAGTCATCATTGGGTGGAGGTATAAACCTCTGGATTCCCTTGATGATTTAGGGTACAGGTGAACCCCTAGATTCCCACGATGATTGAGGGTGGAGGTGAGCCTCTGTATTCCCTTGATGATTAAGGGTGGGGTGAGCCTTTGGATTCCCCTCATTGCTTTTGAAACCGATCAAACATGTGGAATTCAAAGAGAATAGAATGCACTGGGTCCTTTCCAAGTTAGGAAATTGACCCGTGTGTGTATAAGAAAAGAGAAAGCCATCAAATCAAGATAAGTACCATTACTCTATTAATTCTCTGAATTTTTTAATTATGAGAACGATTTATGATAACTTTGATTTTGAAGTTAACCAGATGATATGCTTTAACTTATGATGGTTTGGTTTATAAACTAACATTGGTTTTTTTATAGGAGCTATAAAAAATTCCAAGTTCATCGCAATGATAAACTACTAATAAGGTATAATTTACATTCATTACATTTTTATTTATGATGAATCTCATGGGATTTGCATGTCTATGATGTAGGAATATAAATGAGACTGCCTAATTTAGATGAATAAAGTTGGCCACAAGATGGAACAACAACAATGTGCAAAAGCCAAGGATTTTAGGAACATGGCCATTTTGGGACATTCGTGTAGGTTTTAAACCCATATAGAAATTACTTGCATGTGAATTCTAAAACAAAGAAAATAAACAATAGAGAGAGCATAACACATAAAAAAAATATACACAGATATTTTCCCCTGGATCCCAAAATTAGGACTACTAGATTGATTTTTCATTATGTTCCTTTCAATGTTACAATACATATATATATACAAGCCAAAGCATCCAATACAATGGACCGAAAACCATCACACCTAAGACCATGTGCGAAAACCATGCACAAAACCATAAGTAGGTTTGCCAACCTAATATAGTCATGGAAAGAATATAACACAACCCAACATTCTCCCACTTGTTGTTTTCTTTCCAAAGGGGGCCATAGGAGAGCTTAGTCATTTATCTAGCCCTGAAACACCCATTGTTTCTCTACACCAAGAGAACTTCTCAAAGCTCACAGATTTTTTCAATGCATCTGTAGTATTCTTCAAAGTGTCCACCTTTACTAGCAACACCTTTTTGTATTCTATCATATCCCTCACAAATTGATACTGAACATTAATGTGCTTTGTCTCTGAATGGTAAGCAAGGTTCTTTGCCAATAAATTTTCACGTTGGCTGTCACAGTCTATCCTTATAACTTCCTATACTAACCCCATACTTGAACACAATCTCTACAACCAAACTGCTTCCTTGCTTACATGAGTGCTTGTCATGTATTCTGCCGCTGTAGTTGATAGTGCCCCTACATATTGTTTCTTACTCATCCGACTAACTGCACCTCCAAATAGGTTAAACACATACCCACTTGTAGATATTCTATGATGCAGATCTCTAGCCCAGTCTGCATCAACAAAGCCATGAATATCCAAAACTTTGTCCAATCCTAGTCTTCCTTGGTAACACAAACCATAATCACTAGTGCCACACAAATGCGTAAAACCCCGCTTCACTGTTGTCCAATGCTCCTTCCCTGGTTTTGACATAAACCTACTCAATACTCCCACTGCATGTGCATATCTGGTCTAGTACATACCATCGCATACATCAGGCTACCGACTGCACTAGCATATGGAACACGGGACATGTCCTCTTCCTCTTCTTGTGTCTTAGGACACTACTCAATAGATAACTTTACACCTACAGGAATAGGAACCTTCACTAGTTTATTGTCCTTCATATTAAACCTTTGTTGTATTGTCTCGACATACTTCCTCTGGCTTAACCGGAGCTTCCTCTTTGCCCGATCTCTTTCAATTTCCATGCCCAAAATATATGCTACAACACCAAGATCTTTCATGTCGAATTTGGAGGACAATTGGGTCTTCAAATCCCAGATAATTTCTTTGTCATTTCCAACCAACAACATATCATCCACATACAAGACCATACGAATAACATAGTAACCAATTAATTTAAAATACACACAGTGATATTCTTTGCTTCTAGTGAAGCCAAGTCCCCATATAAATGTATCAAATTTCTGATACTACATCCTTGGTGATTGTTTTAACCCATACATAGATTTTTTTTACTTGCATACAAGTTTATTCTTACCCTTCACCGCAGAGCCTTCAGGTTGCTTCCTGTAGATCTCTTCTTCTAGATCCCCGTGAAGAAATGTTGTCTTCACATCCTTCTGTTCTACCTCAAAATCAAAAGCAACAACACTAGATGAAAGTAATCTAATAGAAGCTACCTTGGCAACAAGAGAAAAAATATAAAATCAAAATCAATTCCTGGCACCTGGGAATAACCTTTTTCTACCAACTGATCTTTATATTTCTCCATCTTTCCTTCTACATTTGTCTTCTTCTTAAACACCCATTTGCTACCAATGGGTTTCCTTCCATCCGACAACTCTAATAGATCCAAAGCCTCACTTTTGTGCAAAGATGCCATTTCATCAACCATGGCCTCTTTCCAGAGTTTTCCATCCTCTGAATCTATTGCTTCCTTCACAATTCTGGGATCATCATCAGTAATAGATAAAGAAAAATTTGACCAGAAAGAAGATGGACTATACCTTTATGGCTACCTTCTTTCTAGAATTGCTCTTCTCGCAACCAGAGTTTGTGGATGTCATTTTCTGATTCCTCTTCTGTTGTAGAGTCTGATTCTTCCTCCTTTAGTTCAAACTCTCTTAGGTTCCTTTGGATGGACTTCATGTTTAAGAACATATTTCACCTCTTTGAACACCACATCTCGGTTGTACACAACCTTCCTTGTTACTGGGTTCCAAATTTTATAACCCTTTAAACCATCCTTATACCCAATAAAGATGCAGTTTTCAAATTTAGTATCCAACTTTGTTCTTTTCTCCTTTGGAACCTGTACATATGCATCACATCCAAATACCCTCAGATGTGAAAGAGAGGGTTTCTTACCATTCCATACCTCTTGTGGAGTCTTATCCTCCAACGTTGATGAAGGTGATATGTTGACCAGGTAACATGCAGTCTCCACTGCCTCTGCCCAGAATTCCCATCCTAACCCAACACCACTGAGCATGCTTCTTGCCATTTCCATTAACGTCTTGTTCATTCTTTTTGCAACTCCATTTTTCTCAGGTGTGTATGGAGTAGTCTTCTGCCATGCTATACCACACTTCTTACAGGATTCTTCAAATTCCTTCTTGCAAAACTCTCCACCATTATCTATTCTCAACACCTATATCTTCTTCTTTGTCTAGTTTTCCACCAGAGCCTTAAATTCTTTAAACTTGTCAAAGACTTCAGATTTCTTATTAAGTAAATATATCCATGTATTCCTTGAGAAGTCATCTATAAATGATACATAGTACATAGACTTACCCAATGATGGAATCTTCACAGGTCCAAACACATCACTGTGCACAAGCTCTAATATTTGTTTCACCCTCTTACCACCAAAGGGGAAACTCGCTTGATTCTGCTTCCCATATACACAATTCTGACATAAATCAAAATCCAGAGAGCTATTAGTCATACCTTCTACCATACCTTTACCATGAAGTATTCAAAGGCCCTTCTCTCCAATATGTCCAAGCCTTTGATTCCATAGCATGGTCTTTTCTCCAGAGACCACTAGATTTTCTGCTCCACTTTCAAGAACCACAGAACTGTTGCGCCCATCAACAATAGTGCTACCTTGCAGCTTGTACAAAGTTCCAATTTGAACTCCCCGCATCAATACTAGTGCTACCTGAACCATCTTGCAGGTATCCTTCTCGAACACTATTTTTGCACTTGCATCATCCATCTTGCTTACATAAATCATATTTCTAGCCAATGCAGGAATATGCAGAACACCCAGAAGTGTTCTCATCCTTCCACCTTGCAAATTCAACTTAACGTTTCCACGACCAACGATTTTAGCCTTCTTGTTATCCCCCAAGAAGACATGACCACCATCATATTTCTCATACTTGCAGAACCACTCTTTATGGGGAGTGAAGTGAAAGGATGCACCTGAGTCAATCAACCATGCCTCATAATCTACATGTGTACTTGAAAAAGCCAAGTACACATCCCCACCTTCATCTGAGGTGGTTTTCGCCTCTGCAGAATGAGCATCATCAGATCCCTTTCCTTTGTCAGGATCTTTAGATTTACAATCCCTTTTGTAGTGCCCTTCCTTTCCACATTTCCAGCACACCTTTACAGGTTTTCCTGGAGATTTAGATCTCCCACTCGATGAATTATTTTTGTTTCTTTACTGGGACCTTCCTCGTATAGACAAGGCATCACCATTCTAGCTCTCCATATTTTTTTGTCTCATCTCCTCCATCAACAAGGATGAGACTATTTCATCAGATTGCAAGGCAGTTGCATCGCTACCTATTGTAATAACCAGACTATTCCATGAATCTGGTAGAGAACACAACAAACTGATGCACTTATCTTCATTTGAAATTTTAATATCAACAGATAATAACTGACTTACCACAATATTAAATGTGTTCAGATGCTCTGTCACCAAATCTCAATATTTCATCCTCAGGTTATACAACTTTTTCCATAGGAACTGTTTATTCACCAGAGACTTAGATTGGTACAAAGTCCATAACTTGTCCCACAAAGCCTTCATCGTAGCTTCCCCTCATACATTCAACAATACTGAGTCTGAGACACACAATCGTATTTTTCTCTTTTCCTTATGATCCAACTTCTTCCATTCTTCATCTAACACTCCCATTGGTTTAGTACCTGAATTTACTGTGATCCACTTATCTTTATCCACCAACAAATCCTCCATCTTGAGTTTCCACAACTCAAAACTCTAACCATTAAATGTCTCGATCTCTATCTTTCCACTCCTCACCATATTCTTTCACCACTAGAATCGATCCTGTAGATCTACCACTAAACATGGCCTATCACAGGCCCGAGCGAAACCCCTCAGCAATAAAGGCGTCCCCTTGAAGCCAAAACAACTCTGATACCAAATGTAGGTTTTAAACCCATATAGAAATTACCTACATATGAATTCTAAAACATATAAAATAAAAAATAGTGAGATCATAACACATAAAAGAAATATACACAGAGATTTTTCCCTGGATCCCAAAATCGGGACTACCAGATTGATTTTTCATTATGTTCCTTTCAATGTTACAACACACAGCACACACACACACATATATATACATGCCGAAGCATCCAATATCATGGACCGAAAACCATCGCACCTAAAACCATGTGCGAAAACCATGCACAAAACCATAGGTAGGTTTGCCCACCTAATATAGTTGTGGAAAGAATATAACACAACCCAACAATTAGCACCAATGGTGCCAACTGATTTCCATAAAACATGCTATTACTAGTATGATATTTTTTAGGAAAGGATATGCCTTGGTTTTGATACCCCTCCGATGTGAGGAAGCCTTTCTAAGAATGGATCAATCTAGCGACTAGGAAGCAGAGAAGGGGATGCTTGAACTTGGAAGGTGAGTGACTACATAGAAGGGGGGTGACCAGATTACCCGACAGACTAGGAAGTAGAGAAGGGAAGGCCAAAAAATAAATTGGTTGTTAGTCATGATCATAGTTGATTAGAATTAGCAGCACATTGGGAGTGTGCCTGAAAACAATTATCCGAGAATTGTTCACTGAAGGAACAAAGAGCACAAGGATAGAAACACTAGATGTTTGAGGTAGGTAGCACTCCAAAAAAAGGGAACAACTCCAAGTTGGATTGAACATATCTAAAGCATCAAAATTATGCAAATAGGTTCATGGGAAGATGGTTGAATTATGAATTAATATTTACCAATTGGTTGGGAAAGCCACTATACCTACATAATGGATCATAAAAATTGAAACACACTATATATATATATATAAAGCTCCATCTCAACTGTGTTTGGTCTTTTAAGCACATTTCCTTTTTCTATTTTATATATGTCATTGAAAACCAAGAACAATGTTCCCCCAAAGGGGAAGGGTATATAATAGCCTCAAAGTAAAATTCCATGTTATTATAGGTATTGCATATTTAATTAAATGGATGGGATGAGTTGAGGACACATATTCCAGAGCTGAGGTGGAGGGGGGATATGGCTTGGGATGTGAATTTCTTGGTGGCAACCATGGAGATTGAAAAGTGGTAAGTAAGGGGCAAGGGACTAAGTGATTACTAAGAAAAAACCAATAGAAAATAAATAAATCAAAGGGTAGGAAGACAATTGGATCAATGAGGACTGAAAGAACCTCAATGACTTGCTCAGAGTGGAACTCTGGCTAGTGATTCATTTCCCAACGATGTGGGTGAGATTCAGGGATTGGTCATGTTGGACATGAATGTAAACAAGCTTACTGGATAGTTTTTAAGTGCATAAGAGGGTTCTGAAATTCCTAACATTGGAAGTGAGCTTAAGTATTTTTGGTATGGGGATTTAGCTAAAGGTGGAGAATATTTTCCTCTGGAGTCACATCCCACAAGCAAGCCCCTCACCCCCACTTTGGAATCCAGCTTAGGGGTGACAACTGCAAGTGAATATGTCTGCATTTCATCTATGGTTGGTGGTAAAGCATAATCCCTATCTCAGTTGTTTAATCCATATTCATAAGATAAGTAATCTTTATATCCTTGTTATTGAATATTGGTTGTGTACTGGTAGTTGTATGTATCACCTAGAATAATAAGAGACTCTTGTCTTAATATTGGACAACTTGTTTGAATCTTGTGTATTCATGTTCATCATTGATTTTAAGAGTAGCCTAGTATTCGCATGTCCATTCAGTTGTAAGGAGCATCGAAAGGTTGGTGAGTTCTATATATATATATATATATATATATATATATATATATAATATATATATATATATATATATATATATCTATTGTATTCCAAGATGATTTGAACACAAAAGTTATTTTAATGCATACCTAGGCATTACAAACCTTACATGCCTTGTATTTGTCCTTGTCTGCCTCCCTTCTCAAAAAACTACTTTTGATGAGTTAACTTGGAGGCATCACAAGATCACACAACAAATTGGATGATTTAGCATGGTAGCCTTCTCTTGGGAAATTGAACTTGTGGCCTCATAAAGAAAACACAAATAATGTGCCCCTTGACCACAACTCACTTAATCCATTTTTTTTTAAATTGTGATTCATAGGGATGCCTTCCCTCTTTCCTCTGAGGGGCGGAAATTTGTGTATACCATATCCTCTAGTGTCCTCTATATTTGTTTTTTGTGTTTATCGAGAATGCCTATTTCATGTCCCGCGGGCATTAAAAGAATCCGAGGAAAGCTCTGGAGATGTATGGAATTATTTTGAGCCTGGGAAAGAGGGTTATCAATAGGAATATGACTATGTGCCAAAATTTACCAATAAAATATAAAACCTTTTCTCGTCGAAATCTTTCTGTGTGCCACCAAAGCCGACTCAGGATTATACTGGAAAATAATATGTAGGAAATTTGGGATGGTTATGGAAAATAGTTTGGTGTGTTAATGATTTCTTGTGCAACTTAGGATGTGATGATGTTAATTTGTCAGAGATTTAAAACTATCCTATCAATTTATGAGAGTGTTGTTTTCCTTTCGAAAAAAGTTTTCATATTTTCTGGGAACATTTATGTTCGGTGAAATGCTCTTGTTGGATGTTGGTTGAGCTGAAATGCTATGCAGGAAACCTACAGGCATGAAGGTATTCTACCAATTCCTATGAGTTTAAAATGAAAGTATCTACGTAGGGTTACAACCCAGACTAGGATTGCAGCCCAGGGCTATAACGTAGATTTAGCCCTAAAGTTTGTTAATTTCCATTAAACCCTCTACTTGGAGTATACTAGGGATAAAATTTAGTCACTACATGTGTACTATAGGAGTATGGAAGAAGAACACAAGACATGTGCATCATTGACATATTGTAACTTGATTTGTGTCACCTAGTGTTCAACTTTGTGTTGGCTTATTTTTGTATCTCCTCTAAAAGAAAATTTTATAAGCGGAAATGTTTACGATCTCTAATAAAATTTAGAGAAAATAGTTGGTTGGAGCTTTATGTTTTTCATGCTTCAAGTCCTTGGATAATTTATGGTCTTATAAGCAAGGTGGATAAATGTGCTAAAAATAATCTTGTGTGCCCTTGTGTGCCCTTGTTGGCAGTTTCATTTTACAGTGTTTTGTGAACCTATACATTTATTATTAGTTCAAAGGCGCTAGAGAGGAAAGATTTCGGGCATGAACTAATACAATTATTGTATTGAAATCGTGACATGAGTTGTTCGTTTATTTGCACATTAATTTCTAATTGGCTAGCTATTGATTATGTATTCAGGTTTGAGTTCTCTGGTTACAATGCATCCTTTCTTTTCCCATCAATAAAACTTGATGCACACACGGATTTTTGTATCAAGGAAATTAATACTTTTGCATTGGGAATAATAAACGTACAAAATTTGCAATATGGAATGAGTATGAGGATGACAAGCAAATAACTACAAGGCATCATTCACATCAACACATTGTATCTGAATAGATAAATCACATAAGCAATAGGAACATACCCATAACTCGATGTTGTGGAGTTTCAAAAATTTGCATTCTAAAGTTGCAGAAGATGGGAGAAATAAAAATCCTATCTTTCTAGAAGAAGTAATCCTATAACCTAGCTTTGTGCAATTCAAATGCTGACAAGCACAACACCCTGAATTGAAGAGTACAATGACCTACAATAGGGAGTTTCATAACAAGAAGCCACAAAGAGGCATCACAAAATACAATATCCTAAACTGCAGAATACAACACCCTTCAATAAGGAATTTCATTCCCAGTCATGGATGTCCTTGTGAAGCTTGCAATGAAGCTTATCCAATTCATTTTGTACGGAAGGAAAATTTATAATATTTGGATTTGTAACTTACAGATTTTGTCACTGATGTACATGATTACCCAATATGGGATTAATCTTATTTATTAAGTGAAACTTATATTGTATTTAGGTTGTCTAGTGCATTATGCTTTGCACAATCACTATAATCCAAGGAAATATGATATCATTATAAATGTTGTATGATTGTCCAATGATCCTTTAAAAGTGTTTTCCTATAGATTTCCACCTTCATTTGTGAACATAGCATAATGGGTATGCTAGTGTCAAAGTCCTATTAGTGATTATTAAAATATTGAAGTAAGAAATAAGGCAACAACATCCCACATCTATTTGGTGTCGAGCAATGAAGATGAACAATAAATACCTACAGGGTAGTCATCTCCATGTTTGCTTCTTTCAGTTGCCATGATCAACAAAAGTAGGGATTTGTTCATTGGGTGCAGTATTTCTCTTATCGCTTCCAAGGGACTTACCTATTCTCTTATTAAATAATGTTGTAAATTATAAATCCACTGGTGGAAAAAATTAATGGTATCTCCCCATTTCTTAAAGAGAAAGAGATGTTTAGACCAAACATAGACAGTTATTTTATTTTCCTCAAAATGCATGAAATTTGAACCAGGTATTTGAATTCCATGATGAAATTTCAAATTTAGGACAACAAAGAAGAACACTAAATTAATTGCGTAAAAATCTCAAACTAGACCTCTATTTAGCCAAGGCAGATAGTAAGGTACTCAAGCATTCTCCTTGGATTAAATGTTCTAGTAAGACACTTGAGGTAGGTCCTAAATAGATTTGAAGGGAAGTTGAACAAATGGTGGTCATAAGATATTCCATTATTAGGATTAATTACCTAAGTAGACAAAAATGTGGTAGTAGGGCATGTTTAGACTACTCATGTGATTCTCATCGAATCATCTCATAGAAAATTAGGACAACTTTATAGGGGGGTTCCTATGGAAAAAGTAGAGAAGTAAATGAAAGTGACCACTGGTGACTTGGAATATTAATATCATCCCATGGGAACTGGATGGGCTTAATTTGGTTGATGTTAGAGACGAAGGACAAGTGTGGCAGTTAAATGGATTGTAAGAGACATCGTAGCTTAACTTGGACTCAACAATGACTTGGCATTTGTAGCTTAG
Source organism: Pinus taeda (assembly GCA_000404065.3). Classification (NCBI taxonomy): domain Eukaryota; kingdom Viridiplantae; phylum Streptophyta; class Pinopsida; order Pinales; family Pinaceae; genus Pinus; species Pinus taeda. The sequence goes on along the minus strand of APFE030747908.1, from coordinate 41,188 downwards.
ACTGATGCACATACTTAACATGTAAGACTATGAAAAATGTGTACGTATACTGAGGTTGGTACAGAAGCTTGGATTCCTCAAATGTATAGTTGAACAACATTAATTTTTTTCTTATATTGGATCATGTAATGACCTAGTTCTAAGACTAGAATATGTTGTATTATAGGCTGAAACTCCTACCATATGAGAGGAGATCAGGACTTGACCATGAGTAATGTTAGTGTCAGTCTTTGCAGCCTTCCTCCAGTAATAAAACATGCTCTTACAAAGTGATTTTAAGGTTTCAAGGTAAAATTTTGTCATTTCACTGAGTCTTCAAGCAAAATTTGGTCACTAGGGATTAGGTCTAGGGTTTGATTTTACCCTTGTCAAAGTTGTCCATATGACGTTCCATGTCACCATTCAACTGAGTGTACCATCATTCAAAGGGTGTTCATCATCATGTCAAGTTCCATTGGGTCATTTTACACCTTGTTCATGCTTCAGTTGCGCCTAGGCAAGGTTCATTTCCCTCTCCTAGGGTTTTGAAGCTAATTTCTCTTGGATGGTCAAATCATCGAAAAACAATTGTATCCTGATGTTCATAAACCTTCACCTATCCATAATTTACCTTATTAAACACTTCACATCACTAAAATCCCCCAAATTCCTCATTTTCGCACAAACCCTAGTTTCTTGCTACAACTTGGCAATTTTCTAGGCTAGGCCTGCGTTTTTCCTTTTTTGACCCCTTCCCCTCACTCAATTTATGACATTCCACTTTCCCCTACTTTTTAACATCCCTCCCCACTTCCCAAAATTTTCTCAAGAATTTAGAAGCCCCCTATCCCCTTCATTTCGCTTCATTTCGACAAATCCCTTGTCCCACACATCGGGATTAGTTTCCCTCAAATGATGTTTCTGAGCAATAAAAGATGAATTTGGAAACACTGAGAGAATTTTTTGTCCAAAACAGACCAAGGAAGAAAAACCTCCTTCCCTTTTTACACAGGTGTCATGGTTTTAGAGAAATGTCAAAAATACAATCGCCTTGGGAGAATTGATACACCTATGAAGTGACCTTGGGAAAATCAAGTTTTCTCCTAGCTTGGTTAGCCAAATGACTTTCTTGATGAGTAAAATGATAAATAGGCACAAAGATATTTCCAATGCGTTATCATGAGCTCAATCTGGAGTTGAGGAAGGCATTCAAAAGTTGACTTCAACAGCACTCTGCCTTGAGGCAGCCTCACTGGGCACATTTTGAGCAGTCTTGGGAGATTTGTTTTTTGATAGGGAAAATGAACTCAAAATTGAAAAATTCTAGTTGGTTTTGAAAACAAACTCAAATACCTTTCCAACGAGCTATCCTGTACTCAATTTGGACACCGGGAAGGCCTCCAAAAGGCTCCTGTAAAAAGGCGCAACGCACAGAGGGAGCGCGACGCACTAGGAGAAATTTTCCAGTGTAAATTTACACTGGCACGACGCACATGGGAGGCGTGGCGCACAGGGATAAAAGGCATGAATTTGACTGAAACCTTCCTCCAAAACTACAAATTCTTCATTTCACAAAGTTTCCACAAGGAACAAAGTCATTGAACATACCAAGGTAAAGAGAAACATAACAAAGTAATTGGGAGAGCAAAGCACGCGCCTTGGGAGAGGTTGGAGTCGTTTTCAGGAGCACGACGCACACACAGAGGAGCGCGGTGCATATACAGAGCATGGCACACTGGGTTTGCTGTGAAGCACACACCCACCAAGGCCCGAATTTGTGCCAAATTTGCATCAAATCACTTTGAAACCCTTCAAATCGACAAAGATCACAACATCACATAGTTTCACTACCATCATCAAAGGGCAGTCTAAGCACAATCCATATACAACAGACATGACATCTGATCCATCATATGATCATGAAGAAGAGACACACAGTGATTTTCCAACAGAGGTACATGCACCTAGGAGGCCTCATAGAGGTGGCAAAACATCCGTGATGACTAGCAGGATGCCCAACGAAGCCTAAATGAGAGGACATCCATTCAACAGGAGATAGAGGTTGATCGAGAGAATTGGCTCGAGAGGATCAACATCCACTTAGAGGAGTTATTGGCGAAAGAAAACAAGGACAAGTACATGCTCAGGCACATGAAAAACCATTATTGGGCACGCAATCATGTTTGCAAGGCACAAATAAGGAATTTAAAGGCAAAACTAAAGAAGGCGATAAGGAAGAAAAAGAGGCAAAGGGAGCATGATCGTCTTCAGATGTTGGCCAAAACCTCTTTAGCCTAGCATGGTACTTGATGGAGAAACTCCAGCCCAAATTTCAAGAAATTTGGGGCATTTTTGGTCACGTGACAAATTTTTGGGCACAAAACAGGGTTTTTCTCCTTATGTGTCGCGCTACTGGCGCGACGCTTAGGATTGGGAGCTCAAAATCACAAATGGTTTGCATTTTTGTATTCAGCATGAAAAATCATTACTATTGGTGCATGGCCAAGATGTTTGGGCAAGTTTTGAGTCCCCAGGACGTCAAAAACACTCAAAAAATGACCTCTCTGCCCCTATTTTGACACACAGGAAGCAATCTTGGGAGATTGAAGTTTTGGAGGGGTAAATGAGCACCAAATTTAGAAATTACATTGGGGTTGGAAAGTAGACAAGCAGTGCTTTCTAACAAGCACATTTGGGAATGATTTGGACTTCGGAAAGTACCTCAAAATCGCCTCCAAAGTGGCATGACATGTATAGATTTGGGCGCGGAGCATATAGAGAAAAAGGCCAAAATCACTTCCGCTTCACGACATTTCGATTCGCGACTTTCTCCAAGTGGGCCCGCTCATTGACACTACTTTTTTCTCGAAAACTAAGGCAAAGTTTAAAGAGCATTTCCACTAAAGGTTGGCTTCTATCCAAGTGGCAAAGGAAGGCGAGCAGTCACCCAAGCCATTTGTCATTTTTGTAATGTTGCACCTGTAACTAATGATTGGCTTTCCATTTCCAGTTTGTAATCATTTGAAAAACTCCCCAACTCTTGGTTGTTCTATTTCCCAATGGCATAATCTATTTATTGTATGCAAACCATTTGCAAAGGGTTGGTGGATTGTAATTTCTGGGAGATTGTAGGAGAGAAACTCAGTTCTTCGTTGTATATTTTGATAGAGGATTAATGAAAGGCAGCGGCTCTGTTTCATAAGATTCATGTGGTTGTGAGTGTAGCACATGTGTCTCTTTATGTTTCATATGTATTTCGTTATGTTTCAAAGTTCGTTTCATCTTCATTTCCAGTGAAATTTTCTAAGTAAGATAAGGTAGAATTCATATTTATTGCTATACCCATGGGAAAGTTTCATGTATGTGTTCTTCTTCTGTTGAAAAGGATTCATGTGTTTATGCCCTTTTCACCCTCCTAAACAATCTTTCCGTTCCGCATTACTTCAAATTTAATTGCTAGACTTTCTGCCTGTGTTGCCTCACGAAGTAATCTGTGCCTTTGTGTTAAATTCTCTGCTCATTGCTGTTCGTTGGTCCCATACTTCCCAAAAACTCAGTGATTTATCAAAAATTGTCTCTTGTATCCATATTTATTTACTAGCCTAAAATCAATATTCACTATAAGTCATCTCAGACCATATTGTTTTGTCTATTCACTGAGAGTGACACGGAGAGAGCCCTCTCCTGTTCTGGTAGGGCTAGCTACCAGACTGAGCGTGGTTTGTGGTTAACCCAAATTTTGCCTTCCTTCAGCCTAAGGCATATTTAGGCGCTAACATAGTGGCGACTCCACTGGGGACAAAATGGTTTGCTTGTAGATTGTCTTGCCCCAGGACATATTTCAAGTTCAGATCTGATGGTTGATTGTGGACAACGATCAGACAGAAGACAACTGAAATCATTCACCAGGTGACTCGATTCACTGAAGAACCCAGCAATCGGTGCTTCATGGTGACTCCACTGGAGGACTAACTCTTTCTCTGTGAAAATGGAAGGATCTTACACAAAGTTCGGGTATCCAAAGTGGAATGGTATTTAGGACCTACTCTGCTTTCTTGTGAATTACTTTTTTTTTTTCTTGAAGCTGTCCTAAAAGATTTTCAGAACTTGTTGTATGGTAAAGGTGATCAAAATCTTCAATCGACCCGTTCAAAAAGCGTAAATACTAAGTTTCCCTTTGATCCTGGCCTCCTTACTATTCCTACATCTTATGATGATTCTCAGCAAAGTGATGATCCTAAAAAAAATAAAACTGATCCCATAGCTCTTGTACATATTCCTACAACTATTATAATCCGAGATAGGTATAAACCTCTTGTTTTACCTTCTGTTCTTCATGATTTCCCCAAAAACTATGATCTATACTTGCCAAGATTTGACGGTGAATGTAAGAATGTCAATGCTCAGCAACATGTGTAGAATGTTGAGGCTTTTCTAGACCTTTTTGAAATCGATGAAGAAGATGTCAATATAAGGCTTTTTGCTCTTTCTTTGCAAGGTAAAGTCAAGAGTTGGTTCAAAGCCCTGCCTGATGCGAGCATCACAGATTTACAACAGTTCATCAAAGTTTTTCTTAACAGGTGGAGGATTGGACAGGACCTTTTCCTTATCGTAGAAGAGTATAATCAGCTGAAAAGACTGCCAGGGGAGACAGTACAATAGTTTTTAGTCATATTTAATCAAGTTTATTATTCAATGTCGGTTGATATAAGACCCCCTCCTGGATCTGCTCTCTTGCACTACCTGGCTGCATTTGATCCGGAAATGGAGTTTCAACTAAGAGAAAAGAATGTCGCAACACTTGAAGAGATGCAAAACAATGCAGTAAATGTAGAGGCTCATTTGCTGATCAGAAGGGCAAGGTTGAAAGAAGAAGAGATGAAAAATGTGGATCCAGAGAAAACTACACCCTCAGGGGAAAAGCTTGACATTTTGGTGAGTGCAGTAGAAGAGATGATGAGGAAAATGACTGCAAAAGATGAAAATGATGTCCATGAACAAGTGGCTGATACAAAACATTTTGTTTCTTATCTCAGTAGTCATAAGGATTGTTTTGTAGATCATCTTGGAGAAGAAAGACCTGTTGATATGACATGTATGCTTGATGACATGTTTTGTACTGACGATTTGCCTCAGTTTGATCAGTATGATAATGATGATTATTCTCGCCAAACAGAAGCTAATCTTGCAGACAAATCAACATCTAGTTTGTGGGATGAGGAAGTTTGCTTATAGCAGCTTGAGTACAGTGATCAACTGAGGCATATCAGCTCTGGAAACGATGAGGAAAGCGCAGCAGATTTTGAAGTAAGTGAAGGATCTTTGCCTTTTTTCTTTGATTCATGTCAGTTCATCAGAGATAATTTCCATGCAATCAAGCATTAGCTATTGACAAATCTTGATTTGGATCCTCTTGAGGGCGATGAAAAATTTGTTCCGGACTTCTTATATTTAGAGTTCCAGCCCCCAAATGCCATTAATAGTCTGATTGCACGTGAAGACATAGAAGCTGGCATATATGATCAAACGATACAAGGAGATTCCTTACCTCTCTGTTTTGAATCATTTCAGTTTTTGCGGGGTAAATTGCATAGTAAATCTTCAAATGAAAAGCTTGTAGGAAATCAACAATCTCTCAGTTTATATGGTGAAATTTTTCAGCAGGTCGTTAATAAGAAATCTTCCCCTGAAATGATTGATGAAATCATTTTGGATACAGAACCAGATTTGTAGCCACCAAACACAATTCAAGGTCAGATTACAGATGAAGGTGGGGCAGCCGAAATACATGATTTAATGATGCAAGAGGATTCTATACCCTTATGTTTCGAAGCATTTCAGTTTATAAGGCAGAATCTTCGTAATATCTCTAAAGAAAAAGATGAACAACCAATAGGATGTCATATAGTTTCAATAGATACATCACAGCAGTCTCCTCAAGTTTTTGATGATCCTTTTGCTCATGTGTTAGATTTTGTTTGCTATAAAAGTTCTTCTTCATCGGCTAACCATGCGACAAAAGAGAATGTTGATAATCATCTGTTTCAAGGGTCACCTTCATTGTTTTGTTTAATAGATTGTTCATTTCATAGCCCATACCAAAGTTTGCAGTCATATGAGGAGATTGATAAAGGAGGTTTTGATTCTGTTTGGAATCAACAACAGAGTTTGGTTCTTCACGAAATTCAGGATCCTTTTGACCGCTTGCTGCAATCATCAGAGAAAGACAGTGCAGATGTGAGGAAATGTTTAATATCTATCTATGAAGATTACTTGGACCAGAGTAGTAATGTGTTAATGGAAATCAATGGAGATGCTTATGAAGATCCTTTTGCAGTATTCTTGAAGTCATCCAGCCAATTCATGCTTTGCAAGTTTTTCAGCAGTGAACTTGATTCCAAGTTTCCATGGGAGTTGCCTTTCGATTCTTCCCTTTTCCTGCGCATCAGAAAGCATTTGGGAAGAAATCAAATATCAGCCATGATGCTTACCTGGTTGCATTGGTTGTTCCATCTCACTTGATCGCGTGGTGGAAAGAGTAATTAGGGTAGGTTTGCTGAATAAGCTCAAATATGAGAATCTTTCCAGTTTGTTAGTTAGGATTTAGTCATGTCTGGTTTTATTATGGTTTTTAGTTTGAGTCTTCAGTCAAAGTCCGTCTACATAATGTCAGTTTCCGTGTAATGACTCCATAGCCCAATGGACGAAGGCACTGTCTGCTCACCCAAAGATCTGCAGTTCTTGGCACCTCCAAGGAGCTAGAGCTACCATCCCCATTGGAGCCAATGTTAGTGTTAGTCTTTGCAGCCTTCCTCTAGTAATCAAACATGCTCTTACAAAGTGATTTTAAGGTGTCAAGATGAAATTTTGTCATTTCAGTGAGTTTTCAAGCAAAATTTGGTCACTAGGCATTAGGTTTAGGGTTTGATTTTACCCTTGTCAAAGTTGTCCAAATGACGTTCCATGTCACCATTCAATTGAGTGTACCATCATTCAAAGGGTTTTTTATATCATTTAAGTTCCATGGGTTCTTTTTACACCTTGTTCATGTTCGTTGCGCCTAGGCAAGGTTCATTCCCTCTCCTAGGGTTTGACGCTAATTTTCTTGGATGGTCAAATCATCAGAAAAACTTGTATCCTGATGTTCATACACCTTCCCCTATCCATAATGTACCTTATTAAACACTTCCCATCACTAAAATCCCCCCAATTCCTCATTTTCGCACAAACCCTAGTTTCTTGCTACAACTTGGCAATTTTCTAGGCTAGGCCTGTGTTTTGCCTTTTTGGACCCCTTCCACTCACTCCATTTCTGAGATTCCACTTTCCCCTACTTTGTAACATCCATCCCCACTTCCAAAAATTTTCTCAAGAATTTAGAAGCCCCCTATCCCCTTCATTTCGCTTCATTTCGACAAATCCCTTGTCCCACACATCGGGATAAGTTTAACTCAAATGATGTTTCTGAGAAATAAAAGATGAATTTGGGAAAAAAGAGAGAGGATTATGTCCACAACAGACCAAGAAAGAAAAAACTCCTTCACTTTTTACACAGGTGTCAGGGTTTTAGAGAAATGTCAAAAATACAATCGCCTTGGGAGAATTGATACACCTCTGAAGTGACCTTGGGAAAATCAAGTTTTCTCCTAGATTGGTTAGCAAAATGACTTACCTGATGAGTAAAATGATAACTCGACACAAGGAGGTTTCCAATGAGCTATCATGAGCTCAATCTGGAGTTGAGGAAGGCATTCAAAAGTTGACTTCAACAACACTCTGCCTTGAGGCAACCTCACTGGGCACATTTTGACCAGTCTTGGGAGATTTTCTTTTTGACAGGGAAAATGAACTCCAAATTGAAAAATTCTAGTTGGGTTGGAAATTTTACTCAAATACCTTTCCAACGAGCTATCCTGCACCCAATTTGGACACTAGGAAGGCCTCCAAAAGGCTCTTGTAAAACGGCGCAACGCACAGAGGGAGCGCGACGCACTGGGAGAAATTTTCCAGTGTAAATTTACACTGGCGCGACGCACATGGGAGGCACGGTACACAAGGCTAAAAGGCCTGAATTTGACTGAAATATTCCTCCAAAACTGCAAATTCTTCATTTCACAAGTTTCCACAAGGAACAAAGTCATTGAGCATACCAAGGTAAAGAGAAACATAGCAAAATAATTGGGAGAGCAAAGCACGCATCTTAGGAGAGGTTGGAGTCATTTTCAGGAGCATGGCGCACACACAGAGGAGCGCGGCACATATACAAAGCACGGCGCACACCCACCAAGGCCCGAATTTGTGCCAAATTTGCATCAAATCACTTTGAAACCCTTCAAATCGACAAAGATCACAACATTACATAGTTTCACTACCATCATCAAAGGGCAGTCCAAGCGCAGTCCATATACAGCAAACATGACATCTGATCCGTCATATGATCATGAAGAAGAGACACACAGTGATTCGCCAACAGAGGTACATGCACCCAAGAGGCCTCATAGAGGTGGCAAAACATCCGTGATGACTAGCAGGCTGCCCAACGAAGCTTGAATGAGAGGACACCCATTTAGCAGGAGATAGAGGCTGATCGAGAGAATTGGCTCGAAAGGATCAACATCCACTTAGAGGAGCTGTTGGCAAAAGCGAACAAGGACAAGTACATGCTCAAGCACATGAAAAACCATTATTGGGCATGCAATCATGTTTGCAAGGCACAAATAAGGAATTTAAAGGCAAAACTAAAGAAGGCAATAAGGAAGCAAAAGAGGCAAAGGGAGCATGATCATCTTCAGATGTTGGCCAAAACCTCTTTAGCCTAGCATGGTACTTGATGGAGAAACTCCAGCCCAAATTTCAAGAAATTTGGGGCATTTTTGGTCATGTGACAAATTTTTGGGCACAAAACAATGTTTTTCTCCCTATGCGCCACGCCACTGGCGCGGCGCATAGGATTGGGAGCTCCAAATCACAAATGGTTTTCATTTTTGGATTTAGCATGAAAAAGCATGACTACTGGTGCATGGCCAAGAAGTTTGGGCAAGTTTTGAGTCCCCAGGAGGTCAAAAACACTCAAAACATGACCTCTCTGCCCCTATTTTGACACAGAAGAGGTAGTCTTAGGAGATTGATGTTTTGAAGGGGAAAATGAGCACCAATTTCAGAAATTCCACTTGGGTTCGAAAGTAGACATGCAGGGTTTTCTAACAAGCACACTTGGACATGATTTGGACTTCGGAAAGTACCTCAAAATCGCCTCCAAAGTGGCACGATGTGTATAGATTTGGGCGCGACACATATAGAGAAAAAGGCCAAAATCACTTCCGCTTCGCGACATTTCAATTCGCGCCTTTCTCCAAGTGGGCCCGCTCACTGACACTACTTTTTTCTCGGCAACTAAGGCAAATTTTAAAGAGCATTTCCACTAAAGGTTGGCTTCTATCCAAGTGGCAAAGGAAGGCGAGCAGTCACCCAAGCCATTTGTCATTTTTGTAATGCTGCACCTGTAACTAATGGTTGGCTTTCCATTTCTAGTTTGTAATCATTTGAAAAACTCCCCAACTCTTGGTCGTTCTATTTCCCAATTGCATAATATATTTATTGTATGCAAACCATTTTCAAAGGGTTGGTGGATTGTAATTTCTGGGAGATTGTGGGAGAGAAACTTAGTTCTTCGTTGTATATTTTGACAGAGGATTAATGAAAGGCAGCAACTCTGTTTCATGAGATTCATGTGGTTGTGAGTGTAGCACATGTGTCTCTTTATGTTTCATATGTATTTCGTTATGTTTCACAGTTCATTTCATCTTCATTTCTAGTGAAATTTTCTAAGATAGGGTAGAATTCATATTTATTGCTCTGCCTGTGGGAAAGTTTCACGTATGTGTTCTTCTTCTGTTGAAAAGGATTCATGTGTTTATTCCCTTTTCACCCTCCTAAACAATCTTTCCATTCTGCATTACTTCAAATTTAATTGCTAGACTTTCCGCCTGTGTTGCCTCATGAAGTAATCTGTCCCTTTGTGTTAAGTTCTCTGCTCATTGTTGTTCGTTGGTCCCATACTTCCAAGAAACTCAGTGATTTATCAAAAATTGTCTCTTGTATCCATATTTATTTACTAGCCTAAAATCAATATTCACTATAAGTCATCTCAGACCATATCGTTTTGTCTATTCACTGAGCGTGACACGGAGAGAGTCCTCTCCTGTTTTGGTAGGGCTAGCTACCAGACTGAGCGTGGTTTGTGGTTACCCTGAATTTTGCCTTCCTTCAGCCTAAGGCTGATTTAGGTGCTAGCAAGTAACACACATGGATAGAAAGTAAAATATGGTTCACCCTTGCAACTTATTACTTAGAGGATGCAAGGTGAGAACATTGCATGTTAACTGAGTTGGCTTCATGCCATCTCTTTGCATCTAAAGAAATAGTTTTAGGGCATCAAGGAGTTGAAAAAGAGTGAAAAAATAAAATAAAAAATTAAACCCCATTCCCATAATTTCACTTTGGAAGTCGGGTTATTTTAGTAACAACCTCTTGTTATTAGATTAGAAAAGGGGGTGTGTTACAAAGACTTAGAATGCATGGTATTTGGATATGGTTCGTTTTGATCATAAATGAAGGAATTGATGGATAATGTGAAATTAATCATGTGGTAATCTAAAAATCACATTAATGGAGTTGCTAAGTATAACTTGCATCATCCTTGTATCAAGAGTATGATGTGGGAAGGCTTAATGCCTATTTGAAAATTAGAGTTAGCAGGCCCCTAGATAGATGTTTCTCCTTACTAACTTCTACGCATGTAGATCAATCACAACATTAGTGGAAAGACATGCCTTCTCAAAATCACTCTCACCCCATTGACATCCATATCTCAACATGATGATCTTAGTGCCATGGGAAATCATGTTGAGAAAGGGAAACATTAATTAGTCTAGAATGCAAACTATTAAGCATATGTAGGCTCTACTAGAAAGGTTTAGATGGGTTTCTTATTTCATCGTTCAAATGTGACATGGAATCATAGCCTATGTAACCAAAATAAACAATGAAAACTCCATCCAAATCACCCCCATTTTTATATATTGCAAATCAGTTATGATGTGAAGATTTTGTAGGATTTGTGATATTTTTGGAGACCTTGTTGGTAAACATAACAATGATGTGCTGATGAATACAAAATAAGATGTTGGAACTATGTCTATGTGAAGTGTTATATCCAATATGTTTACACCAAGTTTGTGAAGTTGATATTTAGTTATTTTAGGTTACCCTACTTTAGTTCATGCTTGAGAAGACTCTTTTCTTAGGCACCAAAATTGAGTAGTATGTATCATTTGTAAACTATTTATTTGTTGGAACATTAGTTTCTAAACAAGGAAGATCCAAACTCAATGCAATTGTTTACTTAGTTCTAAATTATATAATTTTTGGTTTTGTAAAATCCTTGGTCTTTTTATTGTAACTATCAAATACATCATCAAAATACATAGCAAGCCAGAAGTGTGTCAGAGGGCTAAGCTTCATATTATTTAGATCATTTGCTTATGATATGCATTTCTAATTTAGTAATGATTTCAAAAGTTACTAATATTAAACCTACAAAAATGCTTTAATTTTTTTTCCTTCACAAATTTTATTAATTCTTATTTTACAAAATGAATTTTTAGGAATTTATAATGAATTTAGCATGAATATCATCCATAATAATAATAATAATAAATAAATAAATAATTGGTGATGTTTTAATAAAAATATTAAAATTTCTAAAAATTTGTCCCAAAATTGAACAATGCCGATTGATAAAAGTGCTAACACCTAATTATTTTTTTAAGCTCTAAAATTTGTTAATATGTCGCTTCCCAGGGGATTCTGTGTAGATGAAGGTATTTTTTAAGAGTTTTATTTTAGTCTTTACCATGATTTTGGAAATACAATATTGTATTGTACATAGCTTTGAATGTCTTTATAATTTTTTTTAACGTATCATAATTTCTATATTTGGAAGTAGAAATTACCAATGTGTTTACAAGTCCAAAATTTAATGAACACTACAATATCCAATAATATAATATATTCAATATATTAATCATGGTTGAAATGTAATTTTACATCATGTTATATTGGTTAATTTTGCATCGCATCTAACACATTATCCAAATAAAGGTGTTGATGATTCTAAATGTGTATTAGAGCAAACATTGTAATCATAAAGTTACATTAATTGAAACAATTTAGTGACTCCCTCATTTTTTCAGAATATCTTCTAAAATGGTATATATTCCATATGTTCTAATCTCCAAAGTCAGAACATTTCAATAGTAATTACATTAATTACAATTTACATATTTTGTTAAATCGACTAAAAGTTGTATCGAGATCATCCGATAGAAGAAAGATGGAGAAAATTAGGAAGGGACAAGAAGGTGTGGTATCCCTATTTGATTAGACTTGTTCATGCTTAACACTATTAATTAAGCGTGCTCCTAATGTATGGATGACTAAGGATGGGTCGATAAACATAGCTGGACTAGATTTATATTTGAATAAATTTTGGTTTATTTGATTTTTTATAAAGGTTTGATGTGATGATTATATATGAATTATAAAGATGTTGAAAACTATTTATTATGGTTTAATATTAGAATTAAAGATAAAGATTTATAGTTTGAATGGATGACACACATATACATACATGAATGATCAGATGATGCATCTTCATAAGATTTGTCAAGTGGGACATATGGACTTTGGAGTTAGTGAAATTGTATGGGTCCAAGTTGGAGTTAGTAGACTATTTCTTGATTTGAGTATGATCTTGTAGACATGCAATATGAATTTTTGTTTTTTAGACAATGATGTTTAATGTGTATCACTAGATGTGTGGAGAGTTAAAGATGAATGCTATTAATTAAGTATACACATGGATAAGGGATGTATGGAGGGGGAATAATAATTGTACAATTGAGAGATGAGAAGTAGCATCCCTATTTCCTACCTACTATAAACTCCCTCCATGTAATGGGTTGGAGATGGCATTTGATTTAGGAGGTTTCATGTTGCCGAACAATGGTAGGTTGCAGGAAATGATTAATAAGATATAACTAAAGGGTGTGCAATGATAACATGTAATCCTTATTCCTCGAGACCATGTGTCTCTCACCACATGAGTACATTAGTCTCACCCAAATTACATTGGTATTTTCCTCTAGCATGAAAATGTGTTGTATACCCAGAGAGGCTAAGGGACAATCATGACCTCACTCGTGGTACTAGTTATATTGATTAAGGTTCACTATTCGAAGGTATTTACTCATTATGTGCATAACATTCAGAATGATATCTCAAACTATAGGAACACATTCATGAAAATATTAATTATATAGAAGTAATTGCATTCATTAAATTAAAGGAGATAGTATAGGTAAGTTGGGTTGATTTTAGTAGGCAAGCTTAAAATGAAAAATCAAAATACTAAAACATATAAACTAGTAGAAAGTATTCATCTCCCAATTTAAAGGTTTTTTATATTACTTTAAAGTGAATTAACATGTGCACACACTGAAAAATTTAGAAAAAAAATGAAAGTTGTGTGGTATTTTGTATAAGCACTATAAGAAGAGAGGGAAGGTAGCCATGAAAGGGATCTTATGCTTAGTGATAATAGATGGTTATTCTAATGATGAAAATTTTCATATTGGAATGGTCGAGAGTTCATGCAAATCTTGATCTTATTTGGTAGTACTGGATTCTTTAGCTATTTGGTAGCTACACAATTTGTTGGTAAAGTGGGAAAGCCCATTCACCATTTACATCTTGTACACAGTTTCATACAACGTTTACAACTTAAAAGTTTTAGGGAAGAAGAGTACCTTTATGTTATGATAGCGAAGTCAAGTAGTAAGATTTTAGGCAATTCCTACACTAAAACTATGACCTAATTCTAGAATAATCTTATAAAGTTCAAGGAAAAAAAAAACAAAGAAAAACATTTATAGAAAAAAAGAAAGAAATAGTTTTGTTTTTTTGGAAATTTAATTTACTTTATCTTTTTTTTTTCAAAAATATTTTTATTATATTGTGTTTATTTGAAACAGGTAGGCCTCTTAACATTAGAATTAAGGAATACACTGCTGACTTAAGATGGGATAGGACCTCAAAATTGGCCTTAGCAGAACATGTCCACTCCTCCTCTCACTACATTTGCATGGAAGAAGCCAAACTAGTTAGAAAAGAAGACCACTATCTTAAAAGGAAAATCAAAGAAGCCATTGAAATAGAAAAAAGGAAGAACAAATTGAACCGAGATGATGGATTAAAACTAAGCAACACCTGGAAACTTTTACTTGAGACGTTAAAGAACCAATAATTAACTTATATCCTTTTTAATAATTTAATCCCTCATCTATCATTAAAAGATTAATAAAATATAAATCAACTCAAGAAGAAAACATTATATAACATCCTCCTCAAACAATAAAACTAAAACATAAATAAACATATAAATCAAATAATCAGTTATTTCATAACTAATCTTTTGATAATATTAAAATAAATTAATATCATAACTTATTAATTAAACATGTATTTAAATTAAACATATAGTCGTATTAACTCATATTAAAACAGTTAGAAAATAAACAATAAGAATCATATAGAAAATTATAAGGAATTAATTAAACAAGTTAGTTAATTAAGCAAACAAATTAATTAATTAATTAGTTAATTTGTTCAATTAATTAATTACACAAACATATTAGTTAATTAATTAAAAAATTAATTAGGGCATTGATTAAAACAAATTAATTAATTAAACATATAAATCAAATAATGGGTTATTTCATAATTAACCATTTGATAATATTAAAATTAATTAAAATCATAATTTATTGATTAGCAAGTTAGTTAATTAATTAGTTAAACAAAATAATTGGCTATTTTTGTTTAACTCATTAATTACTTAACCAAATTAATTAATTAATTAGGGAATTTAATAAGAAATTGATTAAAACAAATTAATTAATTAATTTTACCAAATTAATTAATTAATTAAACAATTAATTAATTAAGTAAACAAATAATTCATTAATTAAACAAATTAATTAATTTAAGCAAACAAATTAATTAAATAATAATAATAATAATAATAAATCAATAAATGAATAAATCTTAATATTAACAAACTAAGTGGAGATTGGCCGACCTAATTTCTTAGATTAACTCCTTCATAGCCTATATATATAACTTAAAATATAGCTCATGGATACATCATGAATATCTCTAGAATATCTATTGTCGCATTCCCTGATAATGGACTCACTTGGTAGTCCGAAACGTTGGGTTCATAAAACTCTATAACAGGTCATTCCTCCTCTATTTAAAACTATCCTCACCTGTATGGATACATTATTTAACAATATTGTTTCTCTTAAAATTTTAAAATGTTTATTTAAGATTTTTGTGTCTCTCTCTTGCCTATTATGGAAGTGATGTTATAAGGTTATGTTATGTTATTTTATATAAATATTTTGACTTGATCAAATTACATAACAATAAAAATAAAATACAATTAAAAAAATATAAAAATAAAATTAAGAATTATAATTATTAATTAAGATCTGTCTTAATTTTAGATTTATCAAAACCTTTTAGAGGAATCAATCTATTAAAGTGCATTTTTTTTTAAATAAAAAAATATTTAATCCTTCTCAAAAACTAAATAAATACAAAATTAAAATAAATTTAATTAACCAAATATTTAAATCTAATATAATCTTTTATAAATATTATTTAATTAAATAAATAATGCAATTTTAAGACTTGCAAAATATACCATGAAATGCTAGTGCTTTACCCCTTTCCTTTACTTTAGTATTAAATGGAGTTCTTAAATTGGACAAATTGATGTGAGGGGTATGAGTACTACTCTTGAATGGTTTGATGTGAGGGGATATGAGTATATCTCAGTTATTTTTTATATATTCGAAACAAATTATTATAATTAAACTACTTTTAATGGTGTGATAATTTTTGTTTTATATATATTTATTTATATATATATATATTATATATAAAAGTTATTTATATATTTTATAATTAGTTTCAATTAGTTTATAATACTTTGTTTATATACTAATTTTTTATTATTATTTTAATTGTTTATAGATATTGTAAATGGGTTTAAAGGAGTTGAGGTTAAGTGGATTAGAGGTATATGTTGTGTTTTTGGTTGTAATGGCGAGTTCAAATCTCAAGAGACATATTAGAGACATGCTTTACTTCGTTAAAATTGTGAAATATTTTTAGATAAACGAATTTTACTAAATAATCTCATAAACATTTTATTTCATTAAATATTTTTTAAAATTATATATTAATTTTAATGTAAAAATAACTTATTTAAATATAAATTAAAAATATTAATGCTCAAACTTATTTTTTTCCCTTTCTACATTTTTAAAGGTCAAATTTAATAATCCACTTCACTTTTAATATCATCATGGCAAACGGATAAATAAAACATGTGTTTGATCCATCTCCATTATGCCTTGATTCCCCTTTGTTGGCTAGTTTATCCACTCTTGCATTTAATTATCTATAGATATGGAACAATTTTATCTCTTCAAATGTCCTCAATTGCATAACAATCATTTTTAGTATTGTGAGATTAGCACATATGGCTCCTTTTATTTTATTGATTTGTTTTATTATCAACATTGAATCTCTAAAAACCATCAATCTTTTTATACTTTTAGTGACAAATTCCAATCTTTTGTAAAGGGTTAAATATTCAACTTGGTTGTTTGTTTGTTGAAACACCTATCACCAAGCAAATTGTATTTCTCTTTGATCATCGTGGCATTTATCATATATATATTATATATATATATATATATTATATATATATATATATATATATATATATATAATATATATATATATATATATATATATATATATATATAATATATATATATATATATATATATATATATTTATGAATAAGGCTACTTCTATATTAATACAAAAATATTTTACACCGAGGTTGTGACCTCGTAGAGCTAGCCCAAAATTGTGGCATGATTATAGTTAAAGCAAATCTGTGTACCAAAATCCATTGGAGTATTGCCCTCCAGAACTGTAGAGAGCCTATTCCTAAGTAAAGCAAAAATACATAAAGCCCCATAGTTGCACTTGGAATTTAGAGTTGGACCTGAGCTGTATCACAACTAGAACTTGGAAATGGGACTTGAACCAGAGCTGGACGACAACCCAGACTGTAAAACTAGACATGGTAGCTGTGACCAGCTACACGACAAGCTATATATGAAAACAGAGGTAACGGTGACTGTGACCAAAAATAGAATTTGAAGATTGGCGGGATACCCTTTGCATATAGAAAACAAACAGTAAGAACTAATGCGATTGTAATCATAATTAGGATAGTGACAGGAGGATCTTCTCAAGTTGGCAGAAGTCCGACAGAACCAAAAGGAACCAACCTGCTTAAGCATCAGGAGAGAGATCAGGCGGCTCCTTGGTGATGCGGTAGCCAAATTTGTTATCATCATCGTCATCAAAGGAGCTCGCTGGATTCTTCATGCTTTGTGAAGCCTTGCCTTTACCAGAGCCTGAAGCTTTGCTCTGATCCACATTTGCCTGGCTGGGACCTGGGTTGTCTGCCACCAGCCTGTCCAAAGTTGCTCTGAGGGAGCCGGCTCCATGACTCGAATTGAGCTCAATAAGCTCAATGGTGATCGTGGCCATGAAGGTGGAAGAGCCATGACTACAGGGGAAATGTAACCGAGTGGCATTGGGCTTTGAATGGAATGGGCTTGGAACTGGAATTTGTATCCCTCTACCTCTACCCCGACTGCTCCGAGTGGCAGGGTATTTATCCAAGCGCAGGTCCAGGTCTGAAGTTGAGGAGTCTGTCATGGGGGAGGTGGCTTGGCACCCAATTTTCCATCGAGAGCTGCCTCTTCTGCAGCTCATCCGCTTACTCAATTTCGGCATAGCTAGAGGGGCGGGCTGAACCTGGGTTCATGGAGGATGAAGGAAGCTGTGAATGGAGAAAATTGACTTGGCTTCAGAGCTTAGGGCAGCAAGCAGGTAGTGAGCATGAACGCAAGGGGACCAGACGATGGCTTGGATGCAAAGCCAATAGTCTCTCCAGTGAGCCAAAGCCTGGTTAGCTTCCGAGAGAGGACAAAGACAAGCCGCTGTAATTGCAATGGCGGAGGGGCCAAAGCGGAGAGGATAAACACGATTATGGCGGGTTGATGGTGCCATCATCAAGAAATTAGCGGGAGTAAATGACTGTCTTGGCGTCATTAAAGACGCATTAAGGTGGAGTAGGTGCGGAGTGATAACCAGAGCCTCGAGAGTATATGTGGTTGTACAGAACAACCACGCATCCATCCCAATCACTGACCATGCGCCTTTATTACCGTCAGACACCCGGATTTGGGATGGATAGGTCTTGTTGCACCAGAAGAGTGTAGTCGCTTTTGAGTTGTGGATCATTGGAATAATTCAACAGACCAGAGAAGAAGGGGAGCTGCTGATCAGCCCCTTGATTAGCTAGTCTGCCTGCAACCTTGTTAGGTGTGTGCCTGATGTGCTTGAAGGAAATGTTGCGAGGAGTTTTGAGCCATTCTTCGATTTGTTCAAGTCTACTGAGAAGCCTCCAACTTGAAGCTATCTTTGCAGCTGAGGATCCTGATTGTATCCGAATGGCAGCTTCTATGAGAATTTGTGAATCCCCTTCAACCTCTAAGGGGAGCAAGTTCTCTATTTCTGCTATACATAACCCTTACCATAGACCTTCAAACTTAGCTGCGTTGTTGGTGTCTCGTCCCATCAAACCATGATACATATGCAGAACAGAGCCCTCAGTGTTTCTGATGATGCCCCCGAATCCAGCCGGCCCAGGATTACCCTTAGCCGCTTCGTCGAAATTTAGCTTGTAGGGATGGATGATCAGAGGAGACCAAGAGTGTGCAAACTCAGAGTGTATAGAATTATTAGCCTTGTTAAGATCTAGAGAGGTGAGATTTAAATTCCAGTTGGCAAGAATGAGGCATTCCTGAGGGGAGACTGGCATGTCTGAGTCTTGCCATTGACTGAGGGCTCGAGTTTCTTGAAGATTCTTCTTGAGGAGGAGCCAGAGGATGTCCAGAGGTGAGCTGTGATTTTTGAAGATCATGTTGTTTCTTTCCTTCCAGATAATCCAACAAATGAAGCCCGGTAGGAGGTTCCAGAGAGCGTTGAGAAAAGGACTTTGGAAAGGCTTCCGTGGCTAGGTTCTGATAGTATTTACTATATCTCCCTCGCTTTTGCATGTTCTTCCGTTACACTGTGCTGTTCTCTCCCACATTTGTGCTGCTAGAGGGCAGGTGTTCAAGAGATGATTAGTATCCTCTGGGTGAAGATTGTAGTTGGAGCATATAGACGGTCGGATAAATCCTCGCTTTTGTAAGTTATCCCATGTGAGGATCCTTTTTTTGCTGAGAAGCCAAAGGAATGTGGATACCTTAGGCCATATTTTTGGTTGCCAGACTTGATCCCAAATTTGATCTTTTACTATCTGAATGGGGTGATGAAGGATTTGATATGCTTCCTTGGTAGTAAACATACCCTTGGTGGTGTATCCCCATCTCAATCGGTCTTTCTGATCAGAGAGTTTGATTTTCCTGAGATTGAGTTCTTGATCAATTTCGTCATATGTTTCCTCCTGCCAATTGGCCTGCCAAGTGTTTGTCGGTTTCCATAAATGAAAGCTTTGGGGGGATTGCTGCTACCAGAATTGGTGTACATGGATTTTTTCATTCTGCTGCATGGTTTCTTGCCACTTGGGTTTGTTAAAGAGGGAGGCAAGTTTTGGAAGTTGTTGCCAGGAATCGTCCCAAAATCTCACAGTGGTGCCTGAATGAATTTCCCAGAAGCTATGTGCTTGAATGAAAGCGTTGTGTATCTTAGCAGCATTCCAGATTAGCGAGTCAGGAGTGGTTGGACTGCAGCAGATTAGTTCCTCTTTTGTGCTTCCTAGAGCATACTTAGCCTGCCAAAGACGACCCCAGGGAGTGTGCGATTTAGTGATCCAATTCCACCATATGCGCACCCCCATGATATTGTTGCTGTGATGGGGATCCCGCAGACCCAGTCCCCCTGCTGATTTCGGAAGACATACTTCCGTCCATTTGGCCAGGGCCCATTTTTTGTTGTGGCCAGTTGACCCCCAAAGGAAATTTCTTTGCAGATTGTGTATATTCCTGAGAACCCATTTTGGGGCAGCTAAAATTGAGAACAGATACAGAGGCATGACTTGAAGAACTGATTTGACGAGGATGATCCTACTGGCAATGTTGAGGGAGCGGAAAGTCCAGGAAGAGAGCTTGGTTTCTAATTTGTCAAGGAGGGCCCTCCAAGAGGAATGTTTGATGGCAAAGTCAAACAGGGGAGCTCCCAAATATTTCAACGGAAGCTTGGCTATGGAAAAGCCCAGAATTCTGGCTATGTTCCTCTGCGTGAGAACGAGAGTATGGAAGAAAAAGAGCTGAGATTTGGAGGCATTGATGGTAGTGCCTGAGGCTTCTGAAAAAATATTGAGCAGGGATTTGAAGGCAGAGGCTTCTTGAACTGATGGTTAGCCAAAAAGCATATTATGGTCAACAAACTATTGGTAAGTGATGGGAGACTGGCCATGCAATGAAATTCCTTTTAAGGAATGAGAAGAAGAGGCAGAATGATGAAGGCGGCTTAGCCCTTCAGCCATAAGAACAAAAATGAAGGGGGAAAGAGGATCTCCTTGACGAATTCCCCTAGAAGGCTGAAAAGGAGGTGAGGGGGATCCCTTGAGAAGGATGGAGAAGCAAGGGGAGGAAATGAGATTCATTATCCATTGGGTCCAGGTCACATTGAAACTGAATGCAAGTAAGATGTGTTTGATGTAGGTCCAGCTTAGTTTATCGAAAGCTTTGGAGAGATCTAGTTTGAGAATCATGCCTGATTTTTTCAATATCTTGAGAGAGTGGATCACTTTGTGGGAGAGAATGATGCCATCCAGAATCTGGCGCCCTTCTACATATCCTGTCTGCTCTGGCGAGATGAGAAGAGGGAGAAGAGGTTTGAATCTATTCGCCACTACTTTAGATATAAGCTTATAGATGACATTACATAATGCAATTGGTCTATATTTGTCAGGAGTCTTGGATTCTTCCACTTTAGGAACAAGCGCTATGAAGGTCATGTTTAGGGAAGGAAGAACCCAATGCATTGACCAAGATTCCTCCACTAGCTCCCATACCTCTGTTTTGATGAGCTCCCAGAAAGCATGAAAGAAGTTAGTTGTGAATCCGTTGGGTTCGGGTGCCTTACCATCCTTGAGTTGGGTCATTGCATCCTCCACTTCCTGCAAAGAGACAAGCTAAAGAAGTCTATTGTTGTGATCCTCATTAATGATTTTAGGAATGTGGTGCACTATATTTTGTATGGCTTGAGTTCTGCTACCCGACAGTTCTTTGAGAATGTTTTGAAAGTGTTCTTGGAATTCCTGTACTATGTCTTCATGCTTTTCCAGTCCCTCCCTTTGTTGATTGTTGATAAAGGCGATGTTGTTGTGCATTCTCCTTTGAATGGTTGACCTGTGAAATAATTTTGTATTTTTCTCCCCATCCCTGAGCCATCTGATCCTAGATTTTTGACGCCAGAGAGTCTCTTCTTGCTGCCTATGAGTTCCAATCTGATTTTGGAGAATCTGCTCTTGTAGTGCATATTCCTCCTTTCGGCCTTCTAATATGATGCACTGTTGCAGTGTATTCATTTTTTGCTCCAGCGCTTTCCTTTGATCAAATATGTTTCCAAACTCAGTGTGATTCCAAGTTTTTAGCACTTGCTTAAGGTATTTGAGCTTTTGTTGGAATTGAAACATCTTGGCTCCTACGGGGGGAGTGAAGGATTTCCAGGCAGCTGTTACCACTTCTTTGAAGTTAGGGTGAGAGAACCAGAAGGATTCAAAGTGGAATGGTCTTTTGCTCTTTGACTCTGGTCGTGACCACTGAAGCATTATGGGCTAGTGATCTAAGCCTGCTTGAGGCAGAATGGAGGCATGGAAATCTCCGCCTAGATGAATGACATTATTCGATAGGAGGAAGCGGTCAAGTCTGGAGGCTATGTGTTGAATTCCTCTACGTTTGTTGGTCCAAGTGAACATACCATTTGAGGTCTGAAGATCCATGAGCTGATTCCAAGCTATAAATTCTTTAAAGCTAATGTTATCTCCTTCCAGTTTTGCTCGGCCTCCTAATTTTTCCTCCAGCACCGTAATAATGTTGTAGTCACCACCACTTATCCATAGGGGATGTCTTCTACCAGAGCTAAGAGCTGTGAGAGAGTTCAGTAAATCCATCTTTTTTTGAAGATCTTGAGGAAAATACACCTTAGTGAGAAGACCATGGATGTTGGTACCTATGAGATGGAATGTAGTTGAAATGAAGAAGTGAGAGGCATGGAAATCTTGAAGGGAGAGGATTTGTGGGTTCCATAAGATCGGTAGCCCTCTGGAAGCGCCTGAGGCATCCACGGAGACTGAATGACAACCTGTCCAAACTTTGTTTAGAATTTTCTCCAGTGCGTTACTATTACCATTGGTTTCTTGTAGAAAGACTAGTGAGGGCCTTTCTTGCTGAATCATGTTTTTTAGCATTCTATGTTTTGCAGGACAGTTAAGCCCTTGCACATTCCATGATATTAGCTTCATGAGGAACTATGGGGTAGAGCTTTGTAGAACTTGGTCAGCTTGGGGAATTCTCCAGAATCCACTAGCATTTCTCCAATAATGATAGTCCTTTGCAGATCCATTTTGTGCCCTCGTTTTTTCGTGTCTTTCAAATTTTTTTTACCATCCCAGTTACTACCTACTTGAATGCCAAGATATTTGTTTTGTTGTGCCTTGGTTAGGACTACTTCAAGTCTTTCGATCTCTTTTGGGGGAATTTCACTGAAGTCTTTTTGTAGACACGTTGCTTCCAGTCTGAGTAGGTCTAGATCTGTTAGATATTCACCTTCTGGTTCTTCTTCCATGAGTGATAGATTGCCCTGTTCTTCCTCATCTGACCTTTGATTGCTGTTGTGGGCTAGGTGTTGGAAATAATACTGAGAGGGGGGGTGAATCAGTATTATCAGGTCAAATATTCCTTTTCTAAAACCAAATTGTATACGCTACTTCAGTTAATTAAAACCACGTATATATGCAACTATTCAGAAGGAAACCCGCGTATACAAAGCAACCTTTTAATTTACTTTAACTTCCTGATGATGATTGTTAATCTGTGATGCAAAATCAAATAACCAGTAACCAGAGACTAAAACAGAGCAGAAAGACAATCACACACAAGAACACAAGATATAAGGTGGAAACCCAATGTCGGTGAAAACCACCTGCTGCAATTCGTCTCTATCTTTCTTTAATTAGAAACTTCTGTTTACAATGTATTGGTGCAGTCCTTTATCAATACGCAGGCTGCAACCTGCAGAGAGCTACAACTCTCTCTCATTTTCCAGCTTCTCCTGGAAGGGAGCTACAAGCCCCTTTAGCTCTTGTACTAGCCAAGATACTAGTACGTAGGTGCTGACCTACAGAAGCCTACAACCTTCTCTTTCTTCCAGGGACCACGTTTCATAAATTTTCAGATTGGATCCATGAACATCAGTCAATCATCAAGCATTTATCCATCAACCAATCTCCTTTTCACCAATTAGATCTGAACCAAGTAGATATCTCTCTGACATCTGTACCCAAAAACACAGTACCAGAAACCACACATCAAAACAGAACCCAGAACACAACAACAATGAACAGAAGCAGCAAGATCATCGTTTAAAACATATACACTACTTTATCATCCTGAAACATGCGTGCATACGCATCTGCATATGAAACAACCTGCGTATACGCGTTATGACTTCACTAAAACTGCGTGTATACGCGCCTTCGCTTCACTGAACCTGCGTACAGATCTATAAAGGATAATTCACTCTTCCAGATATTCAATCACTAATTAACCCAGATTATCAGACTTATAGATCAAGCAAGCGCCACATCTAGTAGATCAAAATACATTTAAAGATACTATCATTCAAGCTTAAAGATTATGACCCATGAATAGAACTTATCCTTCCTTTTGCGCTAAGGTTCCTCCTTCATTCAGATCTATATCTGCATCACAACCCAATTACCAATATACCAGCTCTAATACTTTATTAGATATTCAATAATAATCCAGATGATCATTTTCCACATGATCTCCTTCCTCTTTTATAGTCTTAGGCCTTCCTCAATACCATGGTCCAAAACCATAACATTTCAATACCATGAACCCAAAACTAGGGATCAACACATCTGACGAGACGCCATGGTCCAAAACATAGGTTCAATTCCCAAGAACTAACTACCAAGGACCAAAAGTATGATCCCCAACATATACGCACTTTTGTAATGAATAACCTGCGTGTATACGCGCCTTTGTCTAGATGAACCTGCGTATATGTCTTTTTCTTCTTTCTGAGTGCCTGAACTGAAATCTGTTACCAAAGGGACTTGCCATCAAGGACAACACCTATGCCAAAGCTCCAAACCTGTCCCATAATGCCAACAATCTCCCCCTTTGGACTTGATGGCAACACTTAGATCCTCAAGATCATTCTCCCCCTTTGTCATCAAGGGAAAAGGGTTGTGCTTCCCCTGAGTACATGCTGAAATCTTTGTCCTACTGTGCTGACCATGCTCCCCCTGACTGTAGGCAAGATCTGCAAATAGATGTTCTTCAAGAAGAACCAAGACTTATGTATCATACAAGACCATCCTATCACCAAAAGACTCAATACATACATCCATCACCCACCCAAGTGGGGATCATCCATCCAACCAAGTGGGAATACATCAGAATATTACATATGATGACCAAATATAGTACATCTTCATCCCAGGCATAGTGGGGAAACCAATATAGGCCATTACATGACCTTGACACTATAAAAGAAAAAGATGCATGACATAGAGACGAAATATTTAAACAACAAGACTTATGGAAGTCATCAACACTGATAGTAGCAACAACTGTCAATCACCATTCAGATCAGCTACCAAGATTTCCTTCTGTTCTTCCTCTGCCTCTGTTCCACCTGAAATCAACAACAGCTATGAACCAGAATCAAAGGCTTCTAAGATAATGCCAACAGAAGATTATCTGCTCCCCCTGAACCTGTGCCGGATGGTCTCTGTCAGACCCACATTAGAATATCTTCAACCAGAGTCTGCTCCTTCTGATATCCATCAAACCCCCATATACACGAATTTCTCTGCACAAGCCGGCGTATGTACGCGGATCCTCCTCATCCAACATGCGTACACCATTTTTCTCTGAAACAGACAAGATTTAACAGAAAGATGATAATCAACTAATCCTAGCTTCTGTCTGAGATATTCAAAATTTTCCCTGGGCAGTGGCTTGGTGAGAATATCAGATACTTGTTCCTTAGACAGAACATACTCCAATTTAACCTTTTGTTCCAACACTTGTTCCCGGAGAAAGTGATACTTGATCGGTATGTGCTTGGTCTTTGAATGCATGACTGGGTTCTTTGAAATGCTGCTTGCACTTGTATTATCACATAAGATGGAGATAGGTGGTTTACAAGTGATTTGAAAATCCTGCAAAGTCTACATCATCCATAGAAGTTGGGTGCAACAAGATGCAGCAACCACATATTCTGCTTTAGCTGTAGATAAAGCAATCGAACTCTGTTTCTTACTGAACCAAGATACTAATCTGGAACCCATAAAGAATGCACCACCACTTGTGCTCTTCCTGTCATCCACGCTTCCAGCCAAATCTGCATCTGTATAAGCATGAAGTGTGAGATCTGTATCTCTAGGATACCATAAGCCATAGTTTTGAGTTCCTTGAAGATATTTGAAAATTCTCTTCACTGCCTGAAGATGATTTTCCTTTGGATTTGCTTGAAATCTTCCAACTATTCCCACTACATGCATGATGTCTGGTTGGGTACCTGTCAAATAAAGTAGACTTCCAATCATAGATCTATAGGTTAGCTGATGTACTACTGCTAATTGATCATTTGCACTAAGACTGCATCCTGTAACCATGGGGGTACATACTGGTTTTGCATCTTCCATGCCATACTTCTTCAGAATCTGATTCAGGTACTTGGTTTGAGACAAGAAGATACCGCCTTCATTATGTTGGATTTCCAATCCAAGAGAGTATGTCAGTTCTCCAAGCAAAGACATTTCGAATTCTTTCTGCATCACCAAGGAAAAGCTTTGACTCATAGCTTCTCCATTGCTGCCAAAGATAATGTCATCTACATACACAACAAGTATTAGCAATTTGTTATTTTCTATTTTGATATAAAGATTGCTATCTGCTCATCCTTTTGAAAATCCTTGTTGATGAAGATACTTGTCCGAACGATATTACCAAGCCCTTGGAGCCTGTTTAAGACCATAGAGAGCCTTTTTTAGTCTACATACAAGATTTGGATCATTCCCAAGGATGAAACCATCTGGTTGCTCAATGTACACTTCTACTTCTAAGTCCCCATTCAGAAAGGCTGATTTCACGTACATTTGAAAAAGTTTGAACTTTTGAAAACTCGAGAGAACAAGGAACATTCGGATGGCCTCAAGTCTAGCAACATGAGAAAATGTTTCTTCAAAGTCAATCCCTTCTTGTTGAGCATACCCTTTACAAAAAAATCTAGCTTTGTTTCTAATAACTTCCCCATTCTCATTCAACTTGTTCTTGAAGATCCATTTTGTCCCTATGACATTCTTATCTTTTGGTCTAGGAACCAACTCCCAAGTGTTGTTCTTTTCAATCTGCTCAAGTTCTTCATCCATTGCCTTGACCCACCATTCATCTTTGCAAGCTTCTCTTACATTTTGTGGTTTAGTGGAGGAAAGTAATGCCAAATGGCTTGAAGATTCTGCAATTGTTCTTCTTGTTTGTATGCCAACCTCCTTTTGCCCCAAAATTTGTGATTCTGGATGATTCTTTTGAACATACCTAGAAGGAGTCTTTTCTTCTATCCTTATTTGTTCCTCTAGCTCCTCATGGGTTTCTTCTTCATGGGTCTCTTCTTCATCATCAGTCTTATTTGGAGAATAGTCTTCATCCTCTTCGATATCATCATGATTTACTTGCCTAGGGATGTATCCTTTTTCATCAACCACTACATCAATGCTGTCAACAATTCTTCCAAGTCTTTTATTATAACACTTATATGCTTTGCTGTAGGGAGAATAACCAAGAAGAATGCCTTCATTTGCTATGGGTTCAAGTTTGCCAAGTTGTTCATCAGTATTCTTAATATAGCATTTGCTCCCAAATATTTTGAAATGCTTTACTGAAGGAGTCTCACCATACCAGAGCTCATGCGGAGTTTGAGTGTTGTTCACTCGGACATTTTTTTTGTTGAGAATAACAACCGCAGCATATGCAGCTTCACCCCAGAAGGTTGCGGGAGTTCTAGATTCATCAAGCATAGCACGAGCCATTTGTTGGACTGTTCTGTTCATCCTTTCCACTACTCCATTTTGTTGAGGAGTCCTAGCTGTAGAGAATTCCCTTCTTATTCGATGTTCTTCACAGAAATCGAAAAATTCATTTGAGGTAAACTCCCCACCTCTGTCTGACTTGAGGCACTTGATTTTGTAATCTGATTCATTCTCAACCAAGGCTTTGAAGGATTTGAATTTTTCGAATGCTTCGTCCTTGTGCTTCATAAGTCCTAACCAAACCATCCTGGAGAAATCGTCAATGACTAATATAAGGTATTCTTCTCCTCGAGGTGACCTTGTCCTGAATGGACCACATACATCTGTATGAACTAGCTCAAGAGGCCTGCTGGCTGATCCTTCCTTCTCAAGGAAGTTAGTTCTGGTTTGCTTCCCAAACTGACATGATTTGCATATGGTGTTGTCTGGAAGACCACGAACTGCCTGGTATTTGCATGCTTTCCTTATTTGTGAAAAGCTTAGATGCCCCAACCTCCGGTGCCATAACCAGTGTTCATCATTCTTGCTCAAATAACATTGTTGTTCTCCTTATTCAAATATGTATAGATTATTTGGAGTTCTTTTGCCTTTGATAATTGTTTCTCCAGTATCAAGATCATGAATGCTACACCCATCTGATCAAAATATCACCTCGGTTCCATTATCACACATCTGACTGACACTTAATAGATTATGCTTCAAGCCATCAACATATAAAACGTTTCCATCTTTGACCTTTTCTTTCAACTGAGCAATGCCTTTTCCTTTAATGGCTGCAAGGGTATCATTTCCAAAAGAAACTTTCTTTCCCTTTTCTAAAGCAGTATATGATTCAAGTTTTTCTTTATCACCTGTCATATGCTTCGAACATCCGCTGTCGATGTACCATTGATTTTCTTTTCCTTCCGCATATAAAGCTATCCCACATCTTTCCGGTTGTGGTTCCTTCATTCTCCATGTTTTGGCACTTGAGGTTTGTTCCTTCTGAGTTGTTTTCCAAAACCTGCTCCTGCATTCAGAATCTTCATGACCAAAATTATTAAAAATAGAACATTCAATTTCACTTTCAAGGACGAAAAAGTTGTTATAGGTCCTATTTGTGATTATAGGAATACTTCTTTGTTTTTGAGTTTCTCTAGTCATGATTGTCTTGTGGGCAACACATTGAGCTGCTTTGTGACCAAAGTTATGGCAAGAAAAACATTGGCCATTGAAGAAATTTCTTCGACTATCATCCAACCGATTGTAATTTCTACTACCATCCGTTCTTGAAGAAAATTGGGAAGATTTTACTTGTGGCTGGTTGTAGCTTCTGTTTGTCCTTAAGGTAGCATACCCCGATTTTCTTGATAGTCTTTGTTCGTCCGTGAGGAAGACTGTCCCTGATTTACCTGATGATTTCTATTAGGCCTTTGCTCACTCCTTCTTGCTGCATCAAGATAACTTTTAGAGGTGGAAGCTTGAGATG
>APFE030747901.1:77803-105799 GCA_000404065.3 Pinus taeda | reverse complement strand
ACCAGCACGCAGGCTTCAACCTGCAGAGGGCTACAACCCTCTCTCGTTTTCCAGCTACTTCTGGAAGGGAGCTACAACCCCCTTAGCTCTTGTACTAGTGGATACTAGTATGTAGGTGCTAACCTACGGAAGGCTGCAACCTTCTTTTCTTCAGGGACCACGTTTCATCAATTTTCAGACTTCGCTGTCATAACCAATCCGAGCCAAGCAGCACAAACCGATAACCAGCAATACTAGATCTTCCCACTTCATCAGACATCCATTCCTTGCACTCCTTTTGCCTAATGATCTTCTCCTTATATAGGTTAGGCTTCTCTCAATACCAT
Source organism: Pinus taeda (assembly GCA_000404065.3). Taxonomy (NCBI): domain Eukaryota; kingdom Viridiplantae; phylum Streptophyta; class Pinopsida; order Pinales; family Pinaceae; genus Pinus; species Pinus taeda. The sequence continues at coordinate 105,473 of APFE030747901.1, read as the reverse complement.
GGTCCAAAACTATGTAGAAACAATACCATGGACCCAATACCTGGGGTCGTCATTTTGAACCAAATACCATGGATCAATACCAAAATACCATGGACCAAATACGACGGACCAAAACCATGTACGCGCTTTTCCTTCTGTGAACCTGCGTGTATACGTATACGCACCTTTTTTTCCGCTAACCCGCGTATATACGCACTTTCATCACGGTCACCCTGCGTATACCTCTCCCTTGACCTGCTGCATTCTGATCCGTCATCTGATTAAGTTGCCATCACCTGTATCAAACCTCTGAGTGAGTTGCCATCAAGGACAACACTTGTATCATAATGCCAACATTGCAATTGTCTCTTATTTTTGTTGACAGGTGTTTGAGGCTATGGTTTCTAAGTCAAGGTCACCCTTCACTCATTGCTTGGCTTGTCTCTATCGGGTTGATTGCTTCTATTTAGGAGTCTTTCTATAGTCAGAAACCTTTTTCAAGTTGCTTTAGGTTCGTCTTTGCGAATTTATTTTCGTTAGTATTGAGTTATATTGGTACTTTGAAAATTTCTTTTACTCCATTTCTAGACATATATTACAATTGTTTCTTGTGGTAAAAATGAAAGTGAATGCTTGTTTTGATTTCATTGGTTCGAAAGAAAAGTGAAAGGACTTCTTCACTTGAGTATTTTTGAAATGCTTTTCATTCGAAACCAAAAGTGAATGAAATTTTCATTTTAGTTGTTTTACATTGATTTTTTTTTTATTTTCTCATTCCATTAGTTTGCATTGTTGAATCAAAGTGAAAGGAAAAAAACAAAAATATTAGTGCATCTTAGTGGAAGAAAAGTGATTTTTGTTTCTCATAGGCTTGCATTTTGGCGTTGCATTTTCTAGTGAAAGTGAAAGAGTAGATTTCATTTTTACATTTTGCATTGGATAGATAAAGTGTTTTGCTTTGATGCATTATTTGGTTATTTCTCTTCCTTCATTAGTTTAGCCTTCATCGAATGAAAATATTTCCATTTCTCATTTAGTTGCATCATAGGAATTAAAGGGACAACATTGAGCCATCAAATTGAAAGTTGATCCAAGATTAACTTAAAATTTACCTCAATCAACCTTAGGTGAATTTGTAACCAGATGTAAATATCTAGAGGTATAAGCTAGAGACATGTTCGGGCCTCTTTAAACATGGTAATTGCTATTAACTTCCTACAATGTATCCTGGGGGTGAAATCCCGTCCTAGTACAAAAGTATATCAAAGGTTCTCTAGTACTTTCATGTATAGAGGAGGCACTTAAGTATGTCAAGTATATAAGGATTCTCTCATCAAATGCTTATGCATTAGACAATGCTAACATAGACTTGTGCTCCCCATACTGTCGAGTATATATTGGGTGACCCCACTAGGTTGCTATCCTTTAGCCATAGGTAACCGAGTGAGCCACTTTATAAACGTGATACACCGAACACAAAATTCGGGGAGATCAACTGTCGTATGTCAAGTCCTTGGTTTTGGATAAGGTGTATATAACGGTTCACTATTACTTGGTAAACCATCTTGCCTAGCATTACCCTTTTTTGGTTTATTGTTGTTTCATGTCATAAAATTAACTACTGACGATAATATGTCAAACCCATGTAGTTGCTTCTTGGCATCACATTGAGTAAATCCTTGTAAATTTTAATTTTAATAATCCCTCAATGAAATCATTTCTTCTCTTTTTGTTCTTGAGAGAAAGTCATCATGGCTGAACCATTGCGTTCACCTCACGATTCCCCTTCATCATCTGATACTGGAGGGTCTTCACAAGGAATTCAACGTAAACTTTCACAGTAACTTTAAGCTCAAGGCTAGGAACTTGGAATTGTCCCAAGTATCCATCCCCTTGCTTCTCGTCCTCCACCTCAAGACTCATCATCATCTTAGGAATCTAATCTAGAAAACCCTGAGAGTCCACAAAGGGATTTTTATATCCTTCAAATCCACTTTACGATCTGTTGGTGATATCTCCTCAACATCCTTATAGTTCATACGATCGACCTCATGTTCCTTTGGAGTTATCTCCTCATTTGTCTCAGATTCCTCTTCGCCAACTGTTTCCACATATGGCTTCATAAGGTGAGATTACAAGCTCTCCTCTAGGTCCTCTGGAAGTCTCCGCTACTCACACTCCTATTTTCGGTGATGACTTCAAATATGACTTTCCCCCGAAAGGTTTTCCTTAAGTAGGAAGAGTACCATCTCAACCACCTCCTAAAAATAGTGGGCCTATACTTCCACATGGTTATACAACCTTGGCTTAGCTAGTTTCTGGAACTCCTAGTGCTTCTTCATTGTACCAAAATCCAATTTGGTCATCAAATCCTATGCCTACTTCTGGTCCATTTATTTCTAATGCGACCTCTCAAATTCCTGTGCAAACTATTGTTACTTCAGTTCCCATTCAAATGACTATTCCATCACAACTATTATCATTGTTTCAATCTTCCATCCCGGTGAAACTAAAATTCTTAGTTTATACGTCTGTAAGTTCCTCGATTCCCCCCTCAAGTGGAAAAAATTTGCCACTACCTCATTCCCCGCCTGGGGGGGAAAAATCCAAATTTACCTCTTATTTTGACTATAATCAATGTGAGTGGATCACAACCTCACATGGTTGGAGTAAATCAACTTGTTAGTGGCATTCCTAATCCAAGTGGTCCATCTATTCCAAACGGAGTGGGTAATGTCCCATATCAACAATCGTATATGGCCCAAACACCTCTCCAATAGTCCTATGTTTCAAATGGTTCATAATAACTGCAAATTCCACCTTACATTCCACAAGTGGGTCCTCATGTGCAACTTGGTCAAAATCCTATTTTTGGTTCATATGGTCAAATCCCAATTGGAACTTATCAGTACCAACAGGTAATTCCCCAAGGAACTGTTCAACAGCCTTTGCAACAACAGGAGAAACCTTTGCAGCAATAAGGTTAATCCTTTCAACAACAAGCTCAACCTTTATATCAACAAGGTTAAACCTTGCAGATATAAGCCCAACCTCCGCAACAGAAGGGCCAACAACTTTATTACCAGGGTCAGCAATTGCAATAACCTTACAAACCATATGCCACACATAATGCTTATCCTCCTGACAGTTATCAATGACCTATGGCAGGTCAATATCAACCTTACCCTAGGCAAAATATACCTTATGGTAAAGGTATCCCTTAGTGGTGACAGAATCAAGCCCCTTATGGTCACAATCCTTACCTCCACTTTTGGGGAAAAATCCTTACCAACAAGGTTGGAACCTGAGACTAGGCCTTATCAAAGGCCTTATATGCCTTTTAATCTGCAATTTCCTTTTTTAGTGACGTTGGAACTACTCGATGTATTAAAGATTACTAATGATATGATTCTTCATTCACCTTATTGCCCTCCAGTTGGCACTAAAATTTTGAGCGATTGCCCCAAATTCGAAGGAAAATATAAAGAGGACCCTCAGGCGCATGTGATGACATACCACTTATGGTGTTCTTCCAATTCATACATTAATGATTATGTTCGTCTCTGCCCATTTCAGCTAACCTTGACAGGTGTTGTTGTAAAGTGGTACATCGAGTTTCCTTGAGGTACCTATGCTGACTTCAACTCTTTGTCCATGGACTTCGGCACCCACTTCCAGTTATCGGTTCATTATGAAACTGATACCCACTTGCTTACATATTTGAAACAAGATACCGTGACCCATATCTTTGATCACATTCATGAGTGGAGACATCGGTGTCACCTCATCAAGTTTGAAATCCCTGATGAGTTGTTGACTGAATGGTTCACCAAATCATTTGTAAACAAAATCGTTATAGATATAGAAATGGGTGGTTATGTTACTGAGGATCAAGCTATTGCTTGTGCCTAGTATCTAGATTTAGTTTATTCCCAATCCACCACACTATATGAAATTTTACCTAATTCTCAAAAACCATCTTCGAATCGAGAATCTTAGATGTCTCCAAATGTACCACTTGTTGATGGTAAAATTGGATTAGTATCTCAAACCTCCACTAATTCTTCTTCCAAGAAAAAATCTATTTCAAAAACTAGTTCTACTCCTTCAAAAAACTAAGTAAATCATGGTAAACCTCTGAGGTTAATGTTGTACAGTTTATCGCGGTAGACAAAGCCTCAAAAGGTGAGAAGAAGGGTAAAAGTAAAGCAAAATCTGATACCTCGAAACATGATCCTCATAAGCCATATGTTGATGATGCCTCCAAACGTAAGACAAAATATCCTTGCCTCATTTGTGAGGAAGATCATTAGACGAAGGGTTGTCCCCGACGTGTAGAATTTAGTCGTTTATTGAAAAGGACCCCGACTATGCTAAAAGAGCCATTTCCATCTCAGCAAACTCAGTTGGTAGACCAACCATAATCCTCTACTCATCAGGTTCTCAGGTTTAAATGATGATGGGTTCACTACCTATCTTTGTTGCCACCCGATCAAAAGATTATCAGACTCCTCAAAATCAGATAGTGGAAAAGGAAGACACCGATACACCTTCTACTTCCATTCCACCCAGTTATGGTCCTCTCCGTAAAGATAGATCTAATAGTGAATCCATCATCTAACCACCTCCCAAAGGTGTGCTTCAGAAGTCATCTAATAATCCAAATGCTAGAGCTACTGAACATTACAGCATTGTCGAAGATTTAGCTCAAGAGCCCTCGATCATGTCTCCCTTGGAAAATCTCAAAAATTATCCAATGTAGCAAAAATCATTATTGTCTATTGTAGGAGGCATTTACCCTACTGATTTGAACTTGATTCCTTTCGATCTAGAAAACCACGTTCCTTGTCTTCCATATCAAACTGCATTTTTAATTCAAGTCATTATAAAAGGAAATATGATTGATCGAAATGTTATTGATGAAGGTGCTTCCACATGCATCATGTCTATTTCCTATTGGAAAGCCATTGGCTCTTGACCTCTTAAATAGTCCCCAAACACCTTATAAGTCTTTGATAGTAGAGGCTCCCGTCCTTATAGTATTCTCACAAGTTTTCCCATTACCTTCGAAGGGAAGACTATCAAGCTAGAAGTAGAAGTTGTAGATGCCAATCTCAATTACAGTCTTCTACTTGGCTGAAGTTAGACCTGTTAGCACTCTAGGAAACTCTCCTAGGTTGTAGCTCAGAGATTCCTGGTAACATATAAATCTTCAATATCATTCTCTGAACTATTGGAATGGATTGGGGTTTTGATCAAGTCAGATGACTATTTCAACTCTGTTTTCACTCAAGACATGAATGAACACCCTCAAATTGACAAGGCTTTCGACCAGTAATGCTCAATAGTTTATAGATTCAATGAATAGATGGAGAATCCTGATTGTACCTGTAGCTACATACATAAACACATATGAATGGCTAGCTACATAAAGTAAATGAAGCTTGCAAATCTAATTTATCAATCCAGAGATAAGATGATAGTTATCTGGCATTAGACGCAGAAGAGAATATGAATAACCTAGAGAAGTGAAAGCTTAGAACAGAGGAGAAGGTGGCAATTGAACATGTAACAACAAAAAAATATTGCATTACTAGAATGAAGGTGAGACGCTGGGAGGAACAGAGTATCCAAAGTCTCCAAAAGTTGAACCTGTCTTACTTCGAACTTTTAGCCATTTATAGGATTTTTACAATACTCTCGAACTATCTGAGGCTCGAGATGTCTTAATATATCCCCTATGTCTTCTAACTACTTGATGTCATAACTAGACAAACATGAGCTCAGAGAACTCTGCTTCTAACAAACAAGGTAATCAAATTCTGGTAATTTCCCAGTGCTGTCAGGTGGTTTGCTCATGCTAGAGATGTTCCACGATTATTTTTGTTGGTTTGGCTACATCGTGTTTTTGCTTTTTCCCCTTTTGACCATGCATTATGTTATTTTAGTTCAACTATCCGATTGTCAATAACTATGACAAAGCCAAAAAATTTCCTCCCTAGGTGGACTGGTGGGAAGTGGGGTACGGGGGCCATTGGATTGAGAGGAATGGAAGAGGAGATAAATTGCTAGAGGCTTGAAGTCGTGGTGGGAATGGAATAATCCCAAGCCTTTAGATCTCAGATGGGCATATCGAATGGCTATCGGGCAGAGGAAGTGCTCGAAGGATAATGCCCGGGAGCGGTTTTTTCCAGTGAAAATGGTTTATATTGGGCGGTCATCGGGTGGTAAGTGGTAAAGGTCAGAGCCCGCATGATTCCATCCATCGCGCGCCATGTAGAAATGAAGGAGAGAGAGGAAACCACTTTATTGGGCGGGTATCTCTCTCTCTTGTTTCCCGGGCGATATGCATGATAGCCAATAGATCTGGTGGAAATGATGTAATGGTGGTGATTGGTCGAGCGTATAACATCGGTCGGATGAAGTGTGGATCGTCAAACCAGTGGGAAGATAGATGGTGGGATGTTGGTAAGGTGACATAGATTGATCTGATCAAATATTAGAGGATGGAGAGCGCAGCGGAAAGGAGATGAAATGAGAGCAGACCTGCCGATATTTATGACTGCGGGTGTATAATTTTTGAGGTTTGGCTTATGGTTCGGCAGCGGGTTTTTAAAGGATTATGGCCAAAGCAGAGTAAGAGGAGACATGGACCATTGGAGCTATAACAGGGGACGTTTCTGTTAAAATATCACTGCACCTCAAGGCTAACATTGGCTCCTTCTGGGAATGAAAGCCTCCCTGTGAGGTTTCAAGAACTGCAGACTACTGCCTTTCCAGTAACAACGAAAGAAAACTTACCTCCTAGTTTTCCATTGGGCATAGAGTTTATTTGCATAGAAAACAAAAACTGAAAAAACCTATTACAATATTAAGGCCTTAAAGCCTCATATGAAGTAAATTTTCAAAAACTGCCCATTTACTAGGCCATCAAAAACACCTTCCCCCTCCAAATTGTGCAGAACGAAAGTATTGTTCATTTGAACTTGAGCAATGACAAATTGTCCCATCCATAAGGCATAAAATTTACAATGGTTTCCCTTCTTTTCCTTCAATGCATCCCATTTTAGAACCCAGTCACCAACCTGAAAACTGTCCATTTTTTCCTTTCTATCAAAGGTTTCTTTGATCTTCTTCTGATGAATTCTTGAATTCTCAACTAGTTGTTCTCTTATATTTTGTAATTCAACCAAGTTATTCATTCTCCTCGACATGTCGTTCTTTTCATCCTATTCTTCTTGCAAGAATATGGCCACAGGGACAATCAGCTAGATAGGAAAAACAACATCAGTTCTATAAACCAGCTTAGATGGAGAATTTCCTATGGACTTCTTATTGGCAACTCTGTCAGCCCATAGTGCAAACTTCAACTTGGAATCCCAGTTCTTTTTGTTTTCCTCCAACAATTTTTTAATTATCCTTACAAGACTCTTGTTAGATGATTCTTCCAGGCCATTGCCATGAGGATAATATGAGGTAGAATGCACCAATTGAATGCCCATGGATTCACACATGTCCACCAATTATTCTACCTTGAAAGTTGCTGCAATATCAGTGACTAGTTTGGTTGGGCAACCAAATCTAGTAAAAATATTCTCATTTAAGAACTTTATGATAACCTGATGATTAGAAATTTTAGTGGGTATAGCCTCAATCCATTTGGTGAAATAATTAGTGGCTACCAAGATCCATTTATGATGGCCACTGGAATGTGGATTGATCTCACCTATGAAATCCAAGCCCCACTGCTGGAAGGGACCATTGGCATGTACTGACTTCAAGGGCAGAGATTTTACTTGTTGTCTTCCTGCAAACCTCTGACATTTGTCACAAGACTTCATAAAAGAAAACACATCAGAGAACAGAGTAGGCTAATAATACCCAGCTCTCATGATCTTGTGGGTTGTGTTTTTCCAATAATGATGCCCTCCACGGATGCTAAAATGGAATTGGTGCATGACTTCCACAGATTGTCCTTTGTCTAGACATCTCAACAGGATCCCTGATGGGTCTCTCCAATCAAGTAGGTTTTTATTAATACAGAATTTGGCTAATCTGAGCTTAATGGCCTGGGCTTGACTTGAGCTATGCCCTAGAGGGACTTCTAGCTTCTGCAAAAATGAACTACACTGGAATACCATTCACAGGTGGCTTGATTTGCAGCCAAAGACTGATTTTTCTCTTTCTCTTCTACTGCTTCCTCTGTTCGCTCACCACCTGAATTTGAACCCATGCAATTGATGTATAACAGATTTCAATTTTCCTCAGCCATAAGCTTAGCCAAGCCTTGGCCTTTGACAAGCTTGGTGGGCTTCACCTCTATGTTGAACTCTATGAATTTTTCAATCCATTTAGCTCTCTTTCCATCAATATCTAGCTGAGTTAGGACATCTTTTACTGAGGCTGAAGGTACATACACGACCATTTTGGAATGCAAAATATAAATTCTGGATGCTTTTAAATATTTTATGAAAGCATAAGCTTGTTTTTCAATAAGGCCATACCTTAGTTCAACATCCGTCAGAGTTTGGCTGAAAAAGGCCACAGGGTGCTCTACACCTTCATCATTTTTCTAAAATAGAACTGTTGCAAGTGTATCATAAGAGACAAAAGAGAAGATATAAAACTCCCTAGTATAATTTGGATTGATTAGAGTGGGAGCTTCCATGATAGCTTGTTTGATGGCTTCAAAAGATCTTCTTGGACCATTTGTCCATTTTATTTATGATCATTTCTTGAGAATGGAAGTGATGTGCTTCACTAGTTCTGCAAAATTTGGAATAAACCTTCTGACAAAGTTAATCTTACCCAAGAAAGATTGAATGTCCCTTTTGACCTTGGGATGGACAATTTATGAATTTCTTGAATTCTTGCTGGATCTATCTTGACATCTTTAGTAGAAACAATATGTCCCATAAGTTTTCCTTCTTCTAGAGAAAATTGTGACTTCTTTGGGTTCACAAAAATTCCAACCGTCTGCACTTTAGAAACACCTTCTTTAAATGACTCAAATGGTCCTTGTGACTACTAGAAAAGACTGTTATGTCATCAAGGTAAATAAGGACAAACTTGTCATTCTCTCCCACAAAGGCTATGTCCATGGTCCTCTGAAAAGTAGCCCCAACATTCATCAGTCCAAAAGGCATATTGGAGTACATGAAAGTGCCCCAAGGAGTAGTGAATGCAGTCCCTTCCTAATCTTCTAGATGTACAACAACTTGATTGTAACCTAAAAATCCATCTAAGAAAGACATGACTCTAGCCCCTGAAACTTTTTACAGCAAGTGTTCCATCTTAGGTAGGGGGTAATTGTCTTTTTTATAGCATTTTTTCATATTCCTGAAGTCAACACAAAGCCTAATTTCTCCATTCTTCTTTCTTACTACCACAAGGTTAACTATCCACTTTGAATACCTTAGGGGAATTATGATCTTGGCATCCAACAACTTCTCAATTTCCTTTTCAATTAAAGGCAACAAGAGAGGGATGATAGGTCTTAATTTCTACTTAAAAGGGATGGTGTTCTTCTCCGGTGGAATCTTATGCTGAATGATGTTGGTGTCATAGGTGCTAAGATCACTGTACTCCCAAGCAAAAATATCAACAAATTGTTTCATCAGGGTACAATACTCGGAACTTTGGGTAGAAGACAAGTGAGTGGACAAATTTATGTACTTTGGATGGGTTGTGTTGGGTCTTGAAATTGTCATTTACTTCCATTACACTTTCACTATCATGTCCACTATATCACATCCATTTCACCTTCGTTTCACTACCATGTCACTATATTCATCTCATTTTCATTATCATTGGGTCAAATTTATGTCTTTCCAAAATTTATTAATTATTAGCATTTTTAAGTGAATTTGTGGTTAACTAATTAGAAAATAATGTGCATATGCTTATACCTAACAAATGGGATGAGATTGTTGGCATGTGTAGGTGAAAAGGAAGCTTCTATAAGACCTTTATGTGGCATCTTAAGGCCAAATTCGAATTTGAGTGGAGAGGATCATGGGATCATGAGGATATGTGTCACATTTCCTATTTGTATTGAAACTCTAAGAAGACATGTGTCTTATCATTTCCTAATTTGATTATAACTCTAGAGATATTGGGAGAGATTCATGGACTCTCATTAATCAGATGACTTCTCATCTTTTTGTATAAATAGGAGATCTCTCTCCTTTATTTAAAAGCTTGGAAAAACTTTGTTAGCTCAACTTGTTGTACTTTGTAATTTTCAAGAATTTGAATAAAGCTTTGAAGTTCCCAACATGGAAGGAGATGTGAAGTAGATGTCATGGAGCATGTTAGAATGTAAGATAGAGTAGATTTTATTTTGTAGTTTTGCTTTGATTTCATTCAAGTATGTCATTTTATTTTTATGATTGTTCTCAAGTTTAATAGTTTAGATTTCCATTCATGCAAGTTTAATTCATGCAAGTGTGTTCAACCGTTTGATTGTAGATTTATCTAATTGTGTAATCTATGTTTAGCAAAATAGTCCAATAAAGTATTTTATAATTGGTGTTTGGAGCATTAGAGCACACAATAGATTAGTTTTCCTTTACATGTTTTGTATTTAGTTTTGTTGCAATTTCATTTTCAGTTTCAGAACAATGAAGTATTGAATCCCTCCAAATGCTATCACAAGGAGGTGGTTCTCCCAAAATTGTATAGCAGAGTGATAAAACACTTCATTTAGCTGTTATAGTAGATTAGTTGCAATTTCACTTTCAGTCTTAGTCTTTCATTTAAATTTCATTTTTCAGTTATAGAACAATGAAGTATGGAGTCCCTCAAAATGCTATCACAAGGAGGTAGTTCTCCCAAAATTGTATATCAAAGTGATAAAACACTTCATTTAGTTGTTATCATTTTTGCTTTCATTTCATAGACATTTTTCCGGCTTAGATTAATCTAACTATTCAAAGTTTTGATTTGTTTTTATCTATTGTTCATTTCCTTTTCTCCCTTCTTTAGAAATTAGATTTTAACATTAAAAGTCATTAGATTTAGTTGACCATTAACATTTAGAGATTTTCATCTAGAAGCATAACTTTTATTTCTTAGATTAATTTCCTTAAGCATAAAAAACAAAACCCCCAAAAACAACATAAACTATAAAACAACGAAGTAAGAGAAAGGTTAAATAAGCACATATAGTGCACCACACTTCATCAGTTTACGATACTCGGATTGATAATTTATGTAGAGCAATTTATGACACTAAATTGACTATACATTTTGGCATTGTTGCCGGGGAAGTGTAATTAGGAGACCTTATTTCTTACGTCTAATTTTTTTTTAATAATTTCTCGAGTATGCTCTCCTCTTGCACTTTGTGTGATCTGGATGATCAGAAAAAAAAAAAAAAATTTATATTAAAAAAAACAAAAAAATATTTTCATCATTTCATTTGATTAAAAAAAAAAACAATCAAAAATCCAATTGCTTTGATAGGTTCAACTATCCAAATTGACTGGTTATGGTTTGTAGTGACCCTCAAAATGTTGTGGCCTATTTTATAAAGATTTTGCAAATTAGCTATGGAATGCAGCTAAGTTCTGTAGCTAATTGTGTGTTTCGTAGCTACTTCCAAGATTTAGCAGGTTACATGCATCAAATGAAGAAACCAACCACATGGGCATCTCTGGAATTGTCTCGACATGGATTTTATCCTAGTGACCCAACCCAGATCGATAAAAAAACTAGCTTGAGACCATAGTCAAAGTCTTGTTTTTAGGGTCTAGTACATTCACTTTGAAGCCTTAGTTTCCTGAAATTGAGAACCATTAATCATTTCTATAAAAATTCACAATTTCAGAAAAAATGAGAGAAAAAAAACAACCAATGGCTATCTCCAATCCCAATTTCCACTGTGGCCTCAATAGACAACCTGCATTCTTATTTTTGCTTTGGCCTTGAAAAAAACTTGCAAGAACATTAAAAAAAAAAATCAAATGTGCAAATTCAATAGATTGAGTTCAGAACCAAAGGGTTCTATACATTTATGTATGAGGATTATAATTGTTCAGTGGAATTTGTGAGGGCTCCTTTTTTGAATGGGAGGTTTCTCATGTAATTTGTGTAATGAGCCACCCCATCGGAAACACAAATGACTCCCAATCAATAGAAGTAATTCTACCTCAGAAGCAACTTGGATGCAAGTCTGACATGTATGTATTTTGTTGTTATTATTCACATAATGTTGCTCCCAAAGGGAAGTACATTGCTTTTGTTTTGGCTAAGGCAGAAACAGATCAACCAGAAGTAAAATTGCAACAGGGAATAGCTCTTCTTGGACCTGTTGATGAGATGTTCTTTGAAACATATGATGAAATAATACACCAGGGAGGTTATACCATGAGGCTATACCATCGAGAACACACCATTGGCTAGTTCATCTCCTAGTGCTATTGTCTGTGTTGTGATTGCATCTAAAAAAAATTCGAAATTGATTTTACAGAAGACGTAATCGACAAAAAATTCAAAATTGTAAAAAACGTAAAACTTTAAACAAAAATTCTAGCCAAATGAAAACAAATTAGGAAAAAAAAAACATGGGATTTTTCGCGAACAAGGTTGACTAAATACCCTGGAAATAGTTTGGATAATTTCGGAACGGTTTGAGAGAATTTTTTGGTTCTCTAAAGCCACATTTGGCATGCCGCGTGAGAAAAAACGAATTTTATTAAATGCATAGAATGCTATTTGAACACGACACACTTGAGGAAGGAAATCCAATTTGAAAACAAAGTCGTGGTGTGGCATTCAATCCATATGGTGAATCTAAGAGTCCAATTCACCACGCCTTCCATCCTCAATGCCAAATGGTCTAACGCAATATCCTTTTTCGACTCGTACTTCACTGTACTTCTCCAAGCACACCTGTTAAATAGCTAGATACCTATCATAACCCAATTGAATACGACTCTTCAAAACCATATTGTTCATTTATTTCACCGAGTTTCTCTCTTATTATTCCACAACCTTCTCTGTGTATAACAGTCACTCTGTTTTTCACACCATTTATGTGTGCAACTGCTCCATTTTATATATACACTCTATTTCTACATATTTCAGGCATACAACTTCTCTGTTTCATATACCTTATATGTTTTATCTCCTACTCATAGTCGTTTTCCTTCCACATAGTCTGTCATTTCAGCCCCATATCCATAACTATTTTTGCTTCCATATACCAGTTGTTCCACTGCCGTATACACAATCTTCTTCACGCAGTCACTTCATTTCTTAAATAGTGAAGGGAAATTTGAAGAATAGTAGAGAACAGAGGCTCATGAATGATTGGTCCTATCTACCATCTGCAGTCTTGGACTTTCTTCCTGGTACTTGGCTGCATAAAATTTCTTTTCCAATAACTTAAATAAAAAACCTCATGTCTTGGCTGTCTTTTAGCTATGGAACACAACCACATTCCATAGCTAATTGGCTGTTCCACAGCTACATCCATGCTTTTGCAGGTTCCACATGTCAAGAGAGGAAAAGGACTACATGGGTAGCTTGGAAAACATTAGGGCATGGATCGTATCCTATTCATTTGGCCTAGATTGACGAAGAAGACCCTAGTCAAAGGAAAGTCAAACAAAGAAACCTATGGCAAACAAGACTCTGTTTATCACACGTTTCTCATAGATAGGGATCCGAAACAGTTTCTTGAGGCCAGAGACTTCATCTGCCACCTACATAAACAAAATCCAACAACCACTACTATAGCATTTATGTTTCCAAGCAATCGAGGACAAGAGAAAAAAAGGAAAAAAAATATAATTAAAAAAAAAATGAATCAATGAAATAAGTAGATTATTTGCTCATTTTTCTAAAAGGTATTGATTAATTTTTGACTGATGATGAAAAATGAATAGCTAACTTTTTGTTCAAGAATTTTAGCCAGAGAAATTGTGCACATTCTGCAGCTAGAAAGCCATTCCGTAGCTAAACATCAATTCTGTAGCTAAAAAACCTCACTGTTCAAATCAGCCTAACTTTCTCATACGAAATCAGATTTCGTAATTCAAGTGTTGTTGGAAAGATATCAACGAGATCTATACAATGAGAAATCCATCATCAGAGTTTGAAACAGTCAAGAATGAATAAATTGCTTGAAAGATATAACAGTTAACTTGAGGCACTAATTCTAAAGTAGGTATAAATTCTTTTGGTTTTCCTTTGTGAACTTGTTTCATTAATACAAATTCTTAATTTTGTGTGTAAATTTCATAACTAGAGAGATTGATCATCTGTCTCTTTTGATAGTCTTACATTCCATTGTAGAAGAAGTATTAGTTTTTTTTGCAGGTTCCAGGAGGAAGGACAAATGACTACAAGTGAATAGTGTCTCTCTTAGAGACCAATTTGTTTCATAAGAGGATGATCAACAACAAAGAAGAAAACATAAATTAATGAGCATAGGCTAATGCAAAATTAAATCCAAGCACTTGAAAAACTTTCAGATATTATTGTCTCCATTACATCCATACTTCATAATAAACCATTCACCTCATTTCCCTTCATATTTTCCATTTACATTCACATACACTTTCCATTACTGTTTGTCCACTTCTAACCCACAAATCAAAGCAAGAGGCTCAATTACATGCTTATTTCCCATTGCCACTATTATTTCCCATTGCAATCTTCCATTTTCATTTTCCCTTTCTTATCATTTTCATTTCACAAATAAACCCTGCTTCAATGCAAATTATTGAGTCCATAGTCCTTTGAGTCTAAATTCCTTGCGAAAACACCTTGAGGCTTGCATGCCTTAATCCTCATGCTGAAAAACAATGGGAATACATTAATGTCCCTTGTTCATTGGATCTTCTAGGTGACTCGACATCGACAAATTTATTCGTACCTAGCAAGATGTGTTTGGGCATCTTGACTCTCATTCTCATCAATGGTAAGAGTTCTCGTGTTGACTAGTGGCATCCATTAATAGCCACTAAGTCAACAATTTCCTACTATGTTCGACATTAGAACATCTATTCACATAGTAGGAATTGTGCCAATGATTTTTGAAGACTTGAAGACTCTTATTTTTCAGCATTTTGGAGTAGATTCAACAAGTTTTAGTAGAAGTAATAAAAAGTCATCTTGTCATCCATGAATCTTCTTGTCTAGCCACTTGAAGAAGATTATGATTAGAATTTTGTAGCCACCACACATACAACTCATCCATTTCCAAAGGGTAAGTTAAGGTACGTCATTTTCTAATTTTTTACCATAGAATTCCATAAAAAGTTAGAATGATAATTGTTGGAAAAACATTTCTCTTCCTCATTTCATAAAATTTCCAATACCATCAGTTGGGGGGAAGACATTCATATTCATATCTTTCCATTTCATATCATATTCAGAAGCCCACATACTTCCAAAATATATTAACTATTACATTATTATTATGAGCATACAATGGCTGTTCAAAAGTGCTTAAAGGATAATTGGATACAAACACAATCATGGTTGTCACACAAGAACTAACCATCATGCAATCCAATAAAGATATACTTTGCAACAATAATCAAATTATCATTATGTAAAGTTCAAAGATCAAAATTGAATGCAACAACAAAATATGGTTGTAACACAAGAACCAACCATGTTGCAATTCAAGTAAAACACTTTGCAGAAGTATGGACTTTTCAAATGATATCATGCAAAGTTAAGCCATAGCTCAAGGATCAAAAGAATTAATGTAATATATATTGCATGAGAACATGCAGTAGCTTCAGTTGGGGGGTATGTTGGGTCTTGAAATTGTCATTCACTTCCATTACACTTTCACTATCATGTCCACTATATCACCTCCATTTCACCTTCATTTCACTACCATGTCGCTACATTCATCTCACTTTCATTATCATTGGGTCACATTTATGTCTTTCCAAACTTTATTAATTCTTAGAATTTTTAAGTGAATTTGTGGTTAAAAAATTAGAAAATAATGTGCATATGTTTATACCTAACAAATGGGATGAGATTGTTGACATGTGTAGGTCAAAAGGAAGCTTCTAGAAGACATTTATGTGGCATCCTAAGGTCAAATTCGAATTTGAGTGGAGAGGATCATGAGATCATGAGGATATGTGTCACATTTTCTATTTGTATTGAAACTCTAAAAAGACATGTGTCTTATCATTTCCTAATTTGATTATAACTCTAGAGGTATAGGGAGAGATTCATGGACTCTCATTAATGAGATGACTTCTCATCTTTTTGTATAAATAGAAGATCTCTCTCATTTATTTAAAATCTTGGAAAAAAATTGATAGCTCAACTTGTTGTACTTTGTAATTTTGAAAAATTTGAATAATGCTTTGAAGTTCCCAACATGGAAGGAGATGTGAAGTAGATGTCATGGAGCATGTTAGAATGTAAGATGTAGATTTTATTTTGTAGTTTTGCTTTGATTTCATTTAAGTATGTCATTTTATTTTTGTGAATGTTCTCAAGTTTAATAGTTTAGATTTTCCATTCATGCAAGTTTCATTCATGCAAGTGTGTTCAACTGGTCGATTGTAGATTTATCTAACTATGTAATCTATGTTTAGCAAAATAGTCCAAGAAAGTATTTTCCAATTGGTGCTTGGAGCATTAGAGCACACAACAGATTAGTTTTCGTTTACATGTTTTGTATTTAATTTTGTTGCAATTTCATTTTTAGTTTTAGAACAATGAAGCATTGAATCTCTCCAAATGCTATCACAAGGAGTAGTTCTCCCAAAATTGTATAGCAAAGTGATAAAACACTTCATTTAGCTGTTATACTAGATTAGTTGCAATTTCACTTTTAGTCTTAGTCTTTCATTTAAATTTCATTTTCAGTTTTAGAACAATGAAGTTTAGAGACCCTCAAAATGCTATCACAAGGAGGTAGTTCTCCCAAAATTGTATAGCAAAGTGATAAAACACTTCATTTAGTTGTTATCATTTTTGCTTTCATTTCATAGACATTGTTCCGGCTCAGATTAATCTAACTATTCAAAGTTTTGATTTGTTTTTATCTAATGTTCATTTCCTTTTCTTCCTTCTTTATATATTAGATTTTAACATTAAAAGTCATTAGATTTAGTTGACCATTAACATTTAGAGATTTTCATCTAGAAGCATAAATTTTCATTCTTAGATTAATTTCTTTAAGCATAAGAAACAAAACCCCCAAAAACGTCATAAACTATAAAACAATGAAGTAAGAGAAAGGTTAACTAAGAACATATAGTGCACCACACTTCATCAATTTATGATACCCGGATTGATAATTTATGTAGAGCAATTTAGGACACTAAATTGATTAGACAGGCTGGATTGCCTACATTATGTCTATGAACTGCAGACTCATTTTCTGTTTTGGTAGGCTTATAAGGTACATCATTATGATCAAACAGCTTCTCTAGGGGAACTAATCCTTTGAGTATATGGTTACTAGGCAGTTGAACGATGCTATCCTGACCAATCTCGTCCTTTATCTTGGACTGGTTGCATTCTTCAATGGTTTCATTTTCTTGGTCAATGTTCATTTTAGAAAAATCATCATTGAATTGTAAAAACCTATTAATTTCATCATCATCTTCAAAAAATTTCCAGTATTTGGCATTGTCAGGTAGATATGGTCTATATTTCACCTGAACTTCATAAGTCAACTTAGGAGTCAAAGGAGGAATAAACGTGCTAGCAGACATAGCAAGGGAATCAGTAAGCGGGCTTCATTCTGGGGATGTACGAAATGTTGAAACTATTAAAAGAACCCTTGAGCTTCCATCCCTCATCTCTACATGTTTTCAGTCTTGGATGCTTTGCTTGGAATTTTTTCTTCACCTGTTGAATGTTAAGGTCTACATCTCCAAACACCTTCAGACCTTTGATGCCCATTTCTTTAGTAGCGTTTAAGCCGAATATTAAGGCTTCATACTCTGCTATGTCATTTGTGACCTGAAAAGTTAACTTGAAAGATAAATGAATGCATTCTTGTGTGGTGGAAACAAAGACTACACTTGCCCCTATAGCTTCCTTGGAGAAATCTCCATCAAAGAACATGTCCCAAATTTGTGGGCCTTCTTCCTTTGTGATCTGGAAAACCGATTTCCTAAGTTGCATGGAGGCCAACTAGGATTCTTGAATTTGAAGAATAAGGGCTCCAAATCAGTGTCGACAGCATAGATGGGATGATTAGTGGGATTCCTTTTATCACTGATGATATAGACCAACTGAGCTTCTCTGTATAATCTCCTATTCTCACCTCCAAAAATTGGGACAGTAGCATAGGAGAGATCATTTTCCAATGTTCCACCTAATCTCTTGATCCATCCTCTGGAAAGCAACATGCAAAACTCGGGGGATACATCTACTACGACAATATCCATCATCATGCTCTTCATGGGCAGTCGAGACAAGGTGATGGCTAGGTCTTTGATTAATCCAAAACATTTCACTTTTTTAGAGTCAAAAGAAAACAGGTCATGATAAGACTTGGTAATGTCAAGTGAAACTCATCCATGACAACCTTGGGCATTAGATTATGGCTGGCTCATGTGTCCAAAAGGTGATTGTGAAGGATTTTATCATGAATAGTCAAAGAGACATAGAATGGTGGGGAGATGTCATCACAATTTTCAATCATTGGGCTGAGAACAATAGCTGGTTTGTTGTCTTGCAGATTTACATAGTCAGTGAAGGCTTGGATGGCTTTAGGCTCAAGGGCCTTGAGGATAGATCTTTTGAAGGACTCATTCTTCACTAGTTAAATTAGAGGTATAGGTATGCCTAGCTTCTGAATTTCTAATTCAAAACTGAAAGGAGAAGGAGATTTGTCAAGGCCTCTTACCTTGTGAGCTGGAGCATTGAGGATGATTGGATCAACTGTCGGTTGTTTCTACTTATTAGCTTGTTGTTTTGCAGGGACAACATCTCTCTGAACAGGAGTTTCCTTGGCATTATTCATCTTTGACCTTAGATCATATCTGTGTTGATCATCAGTTTGCAGAACAACTCCACCATCCCACTCTTGGCTAATCTGGTCATTGAATAATGACTTTTCATAGGTAGCTAAGGTCAAAAAGGAGGCATTGCCTTTGTCTTCCAGATTATGGATCTCATCATCTTCTTGAAACTACTCTTCTTCCATGACTACGTTCTGGAAAGGGGTCTTCACCCTTTGATCTTCATTAGCATCTTTGCTTCTTTGCAGAAGTTGCAACTCCTCATTAGCTCTTCTATATGGATTTGGGTTTCTAGGAGCAAAGGTATTAGGAACTCTTCCTTTCTGAGGGTGCTACTCAACCTTTAATTTGGAGATTTCAGAGGCTAATGACTCTATCATCTTGGTCATTTTATCTATCTTGGGATTTGAATATGATGAAGATTCGTCGCTCTATATCCTTCTACCAACATTCCCCTTGAGCTTCTCTGCAACCATGATGGTTGATTCTAATTCCAAGGCTGCATCCTGCATATCAGACAAGGTAGCACATCATCTCTCCCTCAATAGTAGACAAAAGTTATAATCAAAGGCACTGACATATGTGAGTTTAGCAGAGGTAGTGGTGGTTTTTACTTCAGTTAGTATCTTATTGTACATGAGGTTAAACCTCTTATTAAAATCAGACAACAACTCACCATTTTCCCTCTTTAAGTTCTCAAACTCGGCATGGTAGTAGAGTAGATCCTTCTTATCCCCCCAATGCTTTAAGAATGCATCATCTAAAGCCTCAATATCTGCTATAGACCTTGGGGTAAATTCTTTGAACCATTTTGTAGCCTCTCCATCTAGAATTTAGACAAATACTCTCATGCATACATCATCTTCACTAATGTCTAGGTTATCAGCATAGCTATAGAACGATTCAAGATGTTCCTCAGCTGTAACACCTTCAATCCCAGTGAACTTAGGCATATACTTCTGATATTCTCCAGTAGGCATGGCATTCAAAGGAGTGGGCAGTACTAGATGTCCATACCTAGCAGCTATGATTCTTTCCATTTTGGTAGGCGCTACCATAGCTATGGTGGCTATAAGGGTATTAGAAGTCTAAATGATAAAGGGATGAGGAGTGACTGATATGACTAAAGGAGTATGATGGATAAGAGGAGAGGCTTCCTTTGGGCTTACAACGCAAGGAGAACCTAAATAATAAGGAGCTCTATGAATCTCTAAAAAATTTTCTTCACTACTAGTATTATATGATATACTCTCAACATATATTTGTTCTATTACAGGATTTTATTGAAGAGATATAGAATATTGTTTAGAGCTACCTGAACCTAATGCTCTTTTCTGCAATGCCTTTCCTTCTTTGATGATTTTTTCAGGGTGAGGTATTGGGTCAACTTGTGGCTTTTGAGGATTTCTCCAAGTATGCCTCACAAACTGAGCTAGAACTATGGAGTAGAGTCACCAAGAGGTTTGTCCTCCAGTAGAGTCGCCAGATAGATGGTTACAACCCAAATAGTGTCTATATTTTTTCTATCATCAAACGTTAGATCTGTGTCGTCCCCCAGGGAAGCTGAGCTTCAGTCTCCTCTCCCGGGTAGTGGCACCAATTATGTTAGCACTCCAGGAAACTCTCCTAGGTTGTAGCTCAGATATGCCTAGTAACATATAAATCTTCAATATTGTTCTCTGAACTATTGGAATGGATTGGGGTTTGGATCAAGTCAGATGATTGTTTCAACTCCGTTTTCACTCAAGACATGCATGACCACCCTCCGCTTGACAAGGATTTCGACCACTAATGCTTAATAGTTTATAGATTCAATGAATAGATGGAGAATCCTGACTATACCAGCAGATACATACATAAACACATATGAATGGCTAGCGACAGAAAGTAAATGAAGCTTGCAAATCTAATTTATCAACACAGAGATAAGATGACAGTTATTTGGCATTAGACACAGAATAAAATATTAATAACCTATTCAAGTGTAAGCTTAGAATAGAGGGAAGATGACAGTTGAACATGGAACAACAAAAGAAGCTTATATTACTGGAATGAGGATTAGAAGTTGGGAGGAGCAGAGTATCTGCAGTCTCCAAAATTTGAACCCATCTTACTTCAAACTTTCAAACATTTATAGGCTTTTTACAATACTCTCGAACTCTCTGAGGCTCAAGGTGTCTTAATCTATCCCCTCTATCTTCTAACTACTTGATGCCATAACTAAACAAACATGAGCTCAGAGAGCTCTGCTTCTAACAAACACGACAATCAAATTCTAGTAATTTCATCATACTGTCAGGTGGTTTGCTCATGCTAGCGATGTTCCATGATCATTTTTGTTGGTTCGGCTGCATCATGCTATTGTTTTTTCCCCTTTTGGCATGCATTCTATTATTTCAGTTCAACTGCCTGACTGTCAAAAACTCTAACAAAGCCAACAAATTTCCTCCCCGAGTGACTGGTGGGAAGTGGGTATGGGGACTGTTGGATCGGGAGGAACGGGTGGAGGAGATCAATCATTGGAGGCTTGAAGTCATGGCAGGAGTGGAATAAGTCTGAGCTGTTATATTTCAGATGCGTAGATTGAACAGATATCGGGCAGAGGAGGTGCTTGAATGATAATGCCCGGGAGCGGTTTATTCTAGCAGAAATGGTTTATGTCGGGCGGTCATCAGGTGATAAGTGGTAAAGGTTAGAGCCCACCTAATTCCATCCATCGCGCGCCACATAGCAGTGAAGGAGAGAGAGGAAACCTCTTTATCGGGCGGGTATCCCTCTCTCTTGTTTCTCGAGCGATATGCATGATAGCCGTTAGATATGGCAGAAAGGTTCTAATAGTGGTGATTGGTAGAGAATATAACGTTGGTCAGATGAAGTGTGGACCGTCAGATCAGTGGGAAGATTGATGGCGGGATGTTGGTTAGGTGGCAGAGATCAATTTGATCGAAGATCGGAGAATGGAGAACACAGCAGAAAGGAGATGAACCGAGAGTGGACCCGTCGATATTTATGAGCGTGGGTGTATAATTTTTGAAGTCCAGTTTATGGTTTGACTACGGGTTTTTAAAGGCTTATGGCCAAAGCAGAGCAAGAGGATACATGGACCATTAGAGCTAAAATAGGGGACATTTCCATTAAAATAGTAGCACTACACCTCAGGGCTAACAGGAACCATGCCATGTTTTGTGTGGTTTCCTCTTTATTCGGGGTACTTTGTTTTCCTTATGAAGGAAAAATTGTCACTGTAGATCAATTGTCCTTTTTCTCTTCCAATGCTTCGAATGACAATGTCCCATACATGGGAAATACTGATATTCCATATGAAAGTGTGGAGGCAACTATTTTCAAATATTTTCTTTGATGGGAATGTTCTCTCTCCCACCTCTACATGTCGCCTCTATCAACATGATCTCTATCTCCAATGATTCATGGATCATCCCTACTCTAGATCAGGTTGGTTTTTTTGGTGATTTTATGTTGCTAATTCCTTTAGATCAAGCTTATCAAAAAATTGTCTTAGCTTCAGCGATTGCTTCAGAAAGTAATATTGTTCTCAGTATGCACCAGGATACATATTCACAATCTCCTTGGCTTGGTTCTTGGGATTCTCTGGATCCCTTGAATGAGATATTCCCCACTGACGAGAGTATTGTTGAGGTTATGTCTCTTCACGAAGATCCTTGGAATGATGCCCATCATTATTCCTCATTTCTTCCAAGTGTTAGTGAGACTCCTTCGTATCATGAGGCTTTTGTTTCTCATAACCTCACACATCCACTTCAGACATCTGTTTTGGTGCATGAAGTTTTTTTCAAAGGTAGTATGGGAAATATTACTGCAACCATGCCAATCAACATTTCCATTAAACCTGGAATTGTCGAGAACATTCAAATTTGGGTTTCCTATTCTCCTGATGAGATCAGGGTTTACACTAACCTTTTTAAATAATTTTGTGTTGCCTTCGCTTGGTCATATGAGGAAATTCTTGGTATTGATCCAGCTATAGTGGTGCACGAAATACTCATGTATCCTAGTGCAAAGCTCATTCGTTAACGACTCCATTCAATGCATCCAAGAAAGGTGGCTTCTATTAAGGGATAAGTTGAAAAACTTCTAAAGGCTGGTTTTATCTACCCTATCCCATTGACAGACTAAGTTTCTAATAATGTACAGGTTACTAAAAAGCAGGGAACAATTCGAGTTTGTGTTGATTATCATGACATCAATCACACATGCCCCAAAGATAACTATCCTACTCCCTTTATTGATCAAATCATTGATGAATGCGGTGGGAGTGAGATCTTCTCTGTTATGGATGTCTTTTCTGGTTATAAATAGATTAACATATTACCCGCTGATTAGCACAAGACTAATTTCATCTATCCACGAGGGACTTTTTCTTATAAGAAGCTCCCTTTTGGTCTAAAAAACATTGGTGTTTCCTTCTAGAGAGCAATGTCATATGCCTTTCATGATATTAAGCACATTGTTCAACCTTATCTAGACAACTTACCATCTCATTCTGCTAAGCATCGTAATCATCCAAACCACCTTCGAGAAATTTTTTGTTAGGTCCCTATAATACTAGTGTATTCCCTTATTATTATTGTCATTGTAGCCCCTTATTGTTATTGTTGTGCTCATGTTGTCCCCATATTTTTATTATTGTGCCCCATAGAAGCCCACTATTATTATTGTTGTTCCCTTACATTATTATTGTTATGTTGGCTCTGATTATATTATGACCCCTTAGACTCCTATATATAGAAAGGAGGTACCTTCATTTGTATCATTCAAGAATTGTTCATTTGTGTAATGTAAAGGAGGTTCCCCCCTTGAAGAGGCCGATTTTTAAGTTGTTGATCTAAATTTTCTTCTATTTTGTGAGTTGGTTGCATAACATTTTTCTATGTTGTCGACGCTATAATATATGTTTCAATCCACATAAATGTGTATTCTACATAGAATCTGGTCAGTTCTTGGGTTTTTTTACATCCCAAGAAGGTATCTGAATTGATCCTATGAAAGTTGAGGCCATTGTAAATTTACCACCTCCTTCATCACTGGACCAAGTGTAGAGTTTGTAAGGAAAGGACAGTTTTCTTCATTGCTTTGTCCCTAATTACACTGAAATTGCCAAAGGATTTACTCACTTGCTTAAGAAATGGATCCAATTCATTTGGGATGGCATTTCCCAGAAATATTTTGATGCTCTAAAGCAAACACTCATCATTTCTCCTTTATTGCATCCCCCTGACTACCGCCGTGATTATTTCATGTACTTGGCCGTAGATGACAATGCCATTGCTATGGTGTTGGTCCAAGATGTTTATGATGGCAATGAATATGTGTATTGTTATTTGATTTGAAATATTATTGACACAGATGTAGAACTTTTTCTACAAAAACTCGCTCTGATACCATTTAGAATTTTTCTACAGATCATCTAGCTCTGATACCATGTAGAAATTCCCACATGTAGATCACCTGATAATGCAATAGATTAAAGAAAAATACTTGATCTGCTTCTACAACCAATTTAGCAGAAGCTTAATCAAACATGAGCAACAACAATAAGAACACATATAACTAATAAGAAGGAACCAATCAAACATAACACAGAAGATATAACCCGGGGAAATCCTTAGCCTAAGACCCCACTCTCTGTATTATCATACATAGGATTTATACAAAGCCTTAGCTCTTACACATCTAGCCAACTCTTAGTACAATCCTCACAGACGAAGGTGGAAATACATCATGATTACGCAAAGCCTTAGCTCTCACAGCTAGCCAAGTCTTAGTACAATCCTCCTGGATGCTCACACGAAATCAAGACTTCTCCTCTGCCCTCCAAGCCTCCTATTTTCTTGTATAGTTTTTCTTGGGTGATCCTCCTATTACCAAGTGTAACACTAATCTCTCACACTGATCTCAAACCCTGTAAAAATGCACAATCCTCAAGGAACCTTAATCCTTCTGCTTGGATGATTTTCCTTTATAGGAAAAACCCATCCAACTGATAGTACACTGTCCCTCCTCTAATCTCAACTAGGTCTTTCTCTGAACTAACATGCATGACTTATTTATGAGAGAATATTTAGTTATCTTAAGTGCAACAGTTACATGCATGCAAGCATTAACTAACTGAACTCACATTAATTTAAACAAACTATTTAAATCAATTATAACTAGACTTGACTCTATTCACTGAGCCAACTAATTACATCTCATTCTTATCTCTTTAACTGGTCGATAAATTCATCAATTAATAGATAAACTGTTGCATGTCCTCACATAGACTTCAAGTTTGTTTTTCCTTAACTAATTAACTCAAGATGAATTAATTAATTAATTTACAAACTATTGTTAATATCAAATTCGAATTTTACTTCCTATTTTTAGTCCAGGGACTGACTAAAATAGGAATCCATCCTGAATTACTAAAAATAGAACTTCTATTTTTAGCACTTCCATTTTTCATTCCCTATTGCTCAATCCAGCACTGGTACTCAAACTTCTATTTTTAGCATTTCTTGTTGCCATTTTCAACAATAGAAGCTCGATATGCTCACGTTGAGAAACTTTCCTTAGCAACAATCAATTTTTTTCAACAATTTCACCATTCTATTCTTCTACAGAAAACCACGATGATTTCTGACTATAACCCCATGACTTATATTCTGACTCGTCAGTTTCTTGAGGGAAAACATTCTAAATGGATTGTTATCCTACAAGAGTTTGATTTGGAGTTCACTATCACCAAATCAAAGAAGTCACTATTTATTTATTTATTTATTTATTTATTTTTTTTTTTCCGAATTGATCTGTGCCCTTCCTTCTACAAACACCTTCACTGATTTGATTGAGCAAATTCCTGATGAAAATTTGTTTCTCATCAACACTCTCCACCCGTCGTATGGAGTTATAATTATTTATCTTCAGATCCAAAACTTTCAATTCGAGTTGTCTCGATCTGACCGATGCCATATCCAACATCAGTCTCAACCTTATTGTATTATTGGTGATATGTTGTACCGAGTCGGTGTTGATTCCATTCTTTGTAGATGTCTATCACTTGAAGAGGCTGAACAAGTCTTGAATGATTTCCACTCTGGGGCATGTTGTGGTCACATGTTAGGCTATGCCATTGCTAAGAAGATTCTTCATGTTGGTTATTTATAGATTTCTATCTTCAAAGATTGTATTATGCCAGTTCAAAAGTTCCATGAATTTCATATTTATAACCACAAACATCATTCCCCACCAACATCCTTACACCCAGTCATTCCCATTGGACCATTTTCTAAATGGGGAATATATTTCATGACATGTAACCCTTGCTCGACCAGGGGGCAGGGCTATATAATCATCATCATTGACTATTTTACTAAATGGGCCAAGGCGATGCCCACATATAATGCTGACGATATCTCTGCTACTCATTTCATATTTAACCATGTCATAGCCCATTTTTACATCCCTTAAGTCATTGTCACTAACCACGGATCAAATTTTCATCAATACATGATGGAAGAACTTACTGCTAAGCTGGGTCTTCACCATGATAGATGAATTCCTTACTACCCATAGGCTAATGGCCAAGTTGAAGAGATTAATAAAGTATTAATTACTATGCTTCAATGTATTTATTGGGAAGCATAAAAAGGATTGGAATATTATGATGTTCTCAGCCCTTTGGGCTTACTGAACCTTGGCTAAGATAACCACTGGTTTCACTCCATTCTAGTTCTTATATGGTTTAGAGGCAACACTCCCGATCAGGTGTGAAATTCCTTCATTAAAGCCATCTATTGAGCTAATCCCCTATACCTCACCTGAAGAGGAATGATTACTTTATCTTGAGAGGCTTGATGAGACCCGTCATATTGCTGCGATGGTGACCAAAGCACAGAAAAAATGAGTTAAATCTCATTATGATAAAAATGTTTCTCCATGATTTTTCGCTGAAGGTGACTTGGTCTTGTTGCATGACCAAGCCAATGATAAGTTGGGATATGGGAAGTTCGAACCTATGTGGCATGGACCATACATCGTTAAACATGTATTTCAAAAAGGCACCTATAACGCATTATCATAGCCCCACAATGGGGTTTATATGAAAAAGTAATATGCATGAGTTCTATGTAATTACTTTTGTGCATTAGTGTGTGAATTCATTGGTGTGAATTTTTTATTTTTTTGTGTGATTGTTTGCTTTACATACATGTTTATTTTTCTTACCTTGTGTTCCACTTGATTTTCTGATGTCATCAAACCATTATGTTGGTTTTGTTGATGGTGCTTGTCATAGCACACGAAACTTATCCACTGCAACTTGGGCACTCTTTGTCCTTGATAGAGACTTGATCAATTTACAAGGTAATTTCCGCAAACAACTAATAATATTATTGAGTACAATGCAGTTATTGAACTATTATAATAAGCAATTTCTCTCAGAATTAGAAATTCAGTTGTTAAGTTAGATTCATAAGTCATTGTGCTACAATTGAAAATCATTACTCAATAATAAATCCACCCATCTTGCATATGTATCTACATTTTTTATTAATGGATTTTTTTTTGATTATATCACATATCAATCCTTGAAATTTGAATACATTAACATATGCATTAGCAAATTATGTTTTAGATAGACATTTATGTCACTTATAAAAAAACCGATCATAGCATCATGATATATGGACACATAAGTAGACATTAGA
>APFE030747901.1:48537-77507 GCA_000404065.3 Pinus taeda | reverse complement strand
TATATATATATCGCATCTGTCAAAGTCATCAAAATCTCAAAAAATAAGTGTTCTAAGACACATGGCTTTCAAAGCCTACACTAGTGTAGATACACATGACTAGGAAAACGTTATTTTCCCACATGATGCTCGCAATAGCACGAGACTACTCTGATCACTCAGCCTAATAACAAATGCAGTCTCATAGACACTCCTACAATATGCATTTGGTATCACTGTGGCATGTCATCTATAGTCGCATATTATGGAATCCATCAAGTAATCACGTCCAAATTTCGTTCCATTTCTAGCATAGGATCTGCTTCTTCCTCATATGTAGCATCTTCTATCTAACATACCACTCTCCATGCTATTGGTGACATGCTAGGAGGCCTTTCCAATCCTACATCTGCACAATTATCAAAAGTAAACTTGCAAATATATTTCAAACAAAAAATCATAAAACTTGAAAAATTCCTAAAAACAAGTTTTACCTGCATCAATACACTATGCACCTGGTGGTAGAGGTAGATTTGAATCTCCTCTGAAATACGTACCCTGATAGGCATAGTCATCCACAACGATTAGTTGTTGGTGTAGGAAACCAAAGAACTACGGAGGGAAAGACATCCACTGGTCTCCTCCCCCTCAAGGCATGATCTCGCTCCATCTGAGCAGCCTCGGATCTTGGGGAGATGGGTCATTCACATCTACCCATTGGTATCAAAATAGGGGCTCACACTCCAAAACGAAAGTGACCAGAATCAACCCAAAGCTGAACTACTTCAAGTTTCCTAACTTTCCTTTGGTCAACTCTCTCTTCATGTTGAACAACAATCCCTTGCACCAGTTGAACACTGTCAGAGAAATGCAATACAATGCATATTGGAATTGTGATTTTTTTGCCTCATGAAACACCTATACCCTAACTATACGAGCCATGGTGTTTAGAATTTTCCTCAAAGCAAGATTCTTGATGGTCGCTAACTTCACCTTCATGCTCACAGTTGTCTTTGCGCCTAGGTAATGCCTTTTGATTGAGGCATTGGTCCTCTCACCTCTAGTAAGGGCTCTAAAGAGTTGGATCGTATCCCCTCTTTTGGAAAATCCAGTGATGAAGTAGATATATGCTACTTCCATATATAGTTCTTGATCTTCGATGATGAAGATCTTCTGATTGACATACCATAGTTCGATCATATAGTGTAACATCTCATTTTAAGCTCTGAGTCCTGAGGTTCGAAAGAAATTTAGTAACCCGTAGTCCCTCAAAGCATTGACACATTCAACTCTTTGGGTAGCTTGGTGGTCTTTTGCCTCATGAACCCCTTCCTTCCATTTGATGACCATGTTGTTGAAATCTCCTGTAAACAACTGTTACATAGTATTTTTTCACATCTCTTGCACTTCCCTATGACATACCCCAAAGTGCCCAAAACATGACCATCATGTAGTGTACTCATTCATATATGCCTACTTAGGTCCTCTCTAAGACATTGATTGGAAAATCCTTTGGCTTCCCTTGAAAGAAATAGCTCTAAAATCCTAATTTGAGAATCATCGCTCTTATGGCACTAAAAAATGCAATGGTTGCCTATTGCATTATACTCAACCCATGATGGCATCGTTCTATTTACTTGTATACCTGTAATGATAAAAAAAAAGGCAATTTTCCCAAAGAGGATGAGAAGCTTTGTGATCTAGAAGCTTCCAGAGTGGCGAGCTTGAGGTTGTTTGACATACATGAGGTCGAGTTCTCCCAACTTGGCCTCTTGGTCTTATCCCTATGAGATACCTCCTTGAGAAGAGGGCATACTCCTACCTTTGGAGAAATCCTAACTCCCTTTCCCTACCTATATATTCATCCTCTCCCATTTCCAAATTATTGGTATATGTCTATTTGCACCCTTATGCTAAGATTGTGCCTATATGCTAGTCATTTGGCTTGGAGAAGGAGTGCTTGGAGAGCTTAGCTTGGACTTGGATATTCATTTCAAGGAGATCCTATCAACATCAAGTCTTGGTTGTATGCATACCCTTATTTTCTATTATTATACAATTGTTGGTTCATTTTCCATTGATGTGTATTCTCATGTATCATCTATATTAACATTCCTTGATCAATTAAGTAGGTTGCTTTTGAATATGCTATTTGTATTTACATGCCTTGTTGTGTCTTTATCTATTGTGCATGTGCATAAATACTGTAGGCAGTAGGAATGATCCCTTGACACAAGTGATTTAAGGTATTCAACAAAGGAGATTAAGATAGCATGAGAACAAGGTAAGCCATCTTCTTCATCTCTCTTTTCAATTGTAAGTGAGGAAAGTTTCTAGTAGATTGCTACGTAGGTTTCTTGTCCCACTCATTGGGATAGAGGCATCGTCTTTCTCTGTAGAGGGGATTTACGTAGACAAAAAAATGGAGACTCCATTGGTTAAGCTATAACCCTTTCCATCCATTCCTTCAATCATATCCTTTGAATAGTTAAACCAACCGTTTATTTCTCGGTTTGTCTACATTAGTTTGGCTTTATACCATCACTGGTTACTACTTTAGAGTGATAAGTCGGGATTTTTTCTTGGAATATTTTTTGTTTTTTCCCATTTTCCTCACCCATTGTGGGTTTATCTCTAATAGACGCGAAGGAATCATGAGTTTTTACCTGTACAATCATGATGGAAAAAATTTCTTCATTTTCTGGTCATGCTGAAATCATCACGACATTTGCTATACAAAGTAGTGATGATGACCCCGACCATCGCCAGTTTGGCTATGCAAAGTAGCAATGGTAACTCAATCATCACGGGTTTGGGTATATAAAGTAGCGATGATCCTTGAATGTAATAATTTTTAAGATTTCTTCCTTAGAACCTAGTGTGCCTTGGCCCCTAAGGTATTTTCCTATCCTGTATGCTTGGATTTGTTAGTTTTTTATTGATTGTCTTGATTAATTTGCAAAATTTGTCTCATTGGATTTAAAGTCAAATATGATTGAGTTCTAGGGTTTCTAGTCAATTGGCCATCACTCACTACTTGTTGGTGTCTTTGAGATGTTTGTTTTGCTGATTGATTGAGTGTTGTTTTCTGTGGAAATCATTGGAAACATCATTTTGCATTTGTTTTAGCTTGTATTTCAAAATTTACTTTTCGTGAAAATGCATTAGATTAGTTGCATTGAAAAGTTATTTTTTGAGATTCACATTGAAAATATATCATGTTTTTTTAGGGTTTAAAGCTAAAGACTATATTAGGTGCATCAAATCATTCAAAATGAAAATAAAAGCATAATTCATATAAATGCATCTTAGAAAAGTCAAAATCTTTTTTCTTTTGAAAAAGTTGCATTTACAATAGTGAAAATTCAAAATCATTTTTACTTTTGGCATTGCATTTGGAAAAGGAAATGAAAGTTAGTGGAAGGCATTTTTGCATGATGCATTATTAAATAAAATTTCTTCCCTTGATTAGTCTAGCTTTCATTGAAAATGGAAAGTTTTCCTTTTCTCATATAGTTGCATCATAGATGTTCAGTTTACATTGTTTTGAGCCTTAAAACTGAAACTTACTTGAACATAAACATTACAATCTATCAATTAATATAAGGAGCATTTGAAACATTAATGATCATACTTAGAGGTCTAGGCTAGAGAAATGTTCTGACGTCTATAAAACTCAGTAGTTGTTGTTGGCTTAGAGGGTCCTGACCCAGGTTTAGAGTTAGTTGCACCAACCAACAAAACCCTACACTACTGGCCCTTTCGGAAACAACCTAGGTAGCATATTTTTCAGTCTCACCCGAAGCAGTATGGGGGGATGCTATAACCAAGTTTCTACATCCAGAGACTAGTGTGATGTCTTTTAGTGCCTCAGATATGTCTTTGTGTAGATTGATACACTCTTAGGGCACGTTGCTAAAACTCTGTTAAAAACACCTTTAGACCTTTGCGAAGGTCTACGATCAGTCTTTGCAGACCTCTAACAATACATTTTCCTACTTCCATGCATAAAGAGAAGATCTAAATTAGTGTTTGCGTAAATAAATAAACTTACATTACGTACATCATTAACACTCATTCATTCGATTAATATTTCATAAAACACATTATTCATTGACATCATTTAACATTAACAAAGATAAACAAGAATACACAAGAATTCTCAGAAAACGGTCTTTATTGATCTTCAATTCAAGGTTACAGACTCAAAACTACCCTACGCATGCAACTGTAGGGGTTTGTGCACTCAGCTGCGGACTCTACCTAGGCCTTTGCACACTAAGCTGTGGACTCTACCTAGGCCTCTATGCAGTCAGCTGCAGAGCATTCTTTCTTCCTTCTTACCCACTTCTTCTCACTATCACTTTCCCTCGATTATCAATTATTATGCCTTAGACTCTCTACGGCACACCTATTTATAGCCTTTTTCATACAATTCCATGTTCTGCAGACCATGGGTGAATCTCAAAACTGACTCAAACCTTACATAAAACAAGGGGCTAAACCCTTTTGACTCCTATTCATCTACGCACTTCGAATCCACAATTCATGGAGAATTTACATTATTTACAAAAAAATATAACAAACTTGGGTTATCTTAACCCGAAAATTGACCTAGGTGACCCTATCCCAACAAGCCCCCAACACAAAGATCATGACTCACCCTTGAGTCACTCTGTTGGCGTTGTGATCTTACTGCAAAGATCCCCCAGCTCCATCGAGATCATTGCCACTTTGGAAACGCTCTACATTGTTGCTTGCTTGACTTCCTTGACCAATTTTTTTGTGGCTGGTCCTTCTACGACCAATGTCATTGTTTTTTGTTTTTGGTGCAACTCGTTAAGCATCCTCCTGAATGGTAGTCATGACTTGATAAGCCTCCTCCAACCAAGGCTACAACCTAGCCTTTAGCAAGGCCTCCTTCTTCTGTTCCTCCTCTACCTGTGCTATTAGATTCTTTCCTTCCTGTAATTTGGCAAGGTGCTGCGCTGGTGCTAGGGAGTGTGTAGTTTCCCCAACTTCATCCTATTGTTGCTGCAACTATCTTACCACTGTGTTCAATGTCTGCAAGATCGGATACTCCTATAGATTGGTCACGAGCTCCATAGCCTCCTCAAATATTGATGCATAGTCAGTGACTCTGGCATCCAAGGTAGGCATGCCTCCCTTTTTCGCGGCTCCGCACTACTCCTAGACCTCAGGTGAATTCATGGGCTGTGTTGTAGCTTATATTGTGATTTAAGCCTTATTTTTAGTTTTATCACGAAATGAAAGAAAAATCAAACCTTTGTTTAAAGTCCATGCAAGTTTAAGAGGTATGATCAAGCAATAGATTCATGAGTATGATGAGGTGTGTTGTGGGAAAACAGCAAGTATGAAGGTTAATTAAGGCTCAACCTTGTAGTTGACTGCCACGTGAGTATGGTCGACCACAATGTGTGGCCCAGAATCATTGTGGGGGTTCGTTCTAAATGTAGTTCCCTTATATCCTTTACCCCCGCAAGATCTAAGAGAATTGAAGTATTTTGTTCGATTTCGCACAAGTTAACTTGAATGGGTTTTGTTTCGGAAATCCAATGTGATGGTGTACCTACGAGAAGATATGGAGCATTAATCAATAAGACACAGATCCAATCGTAATCGCACAAGTTAGCTAGAATGGTTTTGTTTCAAAAATATGATGCAAAGGTATACTTGCGAGAAGATCTAGATCGTTTATGGACAAGGCACTGATCCAACGGTAATAAGGTGACAACTTATCAAACACAACATTATATCAATTGTAGTTCAAGCATGCTAAAGTCCAGGTTAGTATCAACCATCCATCCAAAAATATGGGATCCAACAGATATCGGGCGAAGAAATGATTGGGTTTTAGTGCTAAATTCGGTCCGATAGATTATTAACTAGTGATATATATTTCCCATCGGGTTCGTATGGGAGTCAACGGAGCGTTGAACAAGAAAACTTGAAAGGATTTATTTCAAACGAGTTTAAGATCTTGTGGGTTTCAGAGGATCAAACCATTGATTGAACAAATGATCAGACAACTCACGCACATCTAAGGCGGACCCAACGGGTTTATGAATCAAATTGTTAAATCTTTTCAGTTCTGTGGCAAACTAATGTTTCGCATAAAATAGCCAATTTTGTTGTTTAAGTGAGACGATCAAAATTAGCTGTGGATCACTAAGACTTGAAAGGAAGGTGATTGGTTGGGTTTTCTTGTGTTTTGGCCAATCAAACTGCGCCCAATACATACGTAAGCTCAGGTTCACACACGCGGTTTTGTCAAAGTTTATTATAATTAAAATGGTTTAATCATTATTAAAGCTTCTACAAAGAAACTCAGTAGTCGAACAATAGAGCCGAAAAGCTAACAGTTATCATTATTGTCTAACTTCCGTTACTTCCTGTTATTCTATACTCTTTAGAAGGAGGTGTCTTTAACCCTCTGTGTAATGTTTTGTAATAATTTTTACTCTTGACAGTTAGGAAAACAATTAAGCAGTTTGACATTTTTGGTGATCATCAACTATCTTGTAAGGTATAAAAAGAGGTAAATTTAGAAATAAGGGGTTTGAATTTTGGAGAACCTAGAGACTAAGATACTGAATTTCTCACACAACTGTTGATTAATGAGGAATCAGAAGTTTTCCATACGTTGTTGGGTATGATTTTGTCTTTTCTCTATTATGTGTCATCTTATGTTTTTTTCCTTTGAGTATATTAATTGAAGCTGCAGGTCTTTATTTTCCTATGTAAATAAAATTAAATTCCTTAAAGAGTGCTCCTATACTTGAAGTTCCCATCTCTGCAATTCTTCTAAGTTACAGATAGTAGTTTTTGTATAAAACAACATATTATCTATAACTTCTCCTAGTGTCACAGATAGTATATCTTGTGTTAAACATCATATTGTCTATTACTTATTCAATATTTCCTCATTCATCATTTATATTCAACAATCAAATGACATTTTGATGTTATCATGTCACCTAAGTATTTAGGATCAAGAACCAAATTTCTCAGGTCCTTCATTTGAGAACACAATATATAATTGAGTGAAAAACAGGTGACAATCTTTCTAATTATTAATGTCTTAAGAACAATTTCTATACAACCAGGAAATTGATTTCTTAAGGTAGAACATTAATTGGCCCCATTGCCAAGGAGAGAAGACAAGCGCACTTTTCCCTGGGTTTTCAATATTTTCTTTTGGTTGTTCAGCGAGGAGGAAATATTTGGCTGTTTTGAATAAAATCAATAAAAGGTGACTCCACAAGAAAAAGGACTACAACCAGAAAAATGATTGAATAAGAACACTTTTCCATGGGGTTTATTAAGTTAGAAGCTGATTCTTGAGGGTGACAAGTTTCAGCATTTGGTTGCACATTCATACCTGTGATCTTCAATTTGAATTTTTCCTTTCTGGGATTTAATGGCTATCCCTGCATTCTTAGTCAATAAATTTGGCCCACTCGATTTTACTAGGAACACTACTATCCTCATCATATGCCTACATTTCATGAGTGGAATTAGTATCTTCCAAGATTCAGTGGAAATGAATATGAAGATCCAGTTTAGCACCTCCAAGAGTTTCATGAATGCATGGAGTAGCAAAGCATCATTCATGAAGATGTGAAGATGAAGTTGTTTATGTTTTCTTTGGACCAAGAAGCTAGGGTTTGGTACAAGTCCTTTCCTCATTCAAGCATTTCATCTTTGAAATGTTTCCATTCAGTATTCAATTCTTTTTGTAGAACTTCTTTTCCACACAAGTTTCTTTTTGAAGGTTGTTGTGAATATTATGATTCTAAAGAAATTTTAAAAGCTCATGATAATCTTACGGAAGAAACTAATGATCATGGTGATAATATATCAAGCATTCAGAGAGGTTATTGCCAAATTAATTTTGAGAAAGTCACTAGAAAAAAAAAACTATCATTTTCTCAAAGTGACGTGGAAAAGTTTATAAATGACTTTTCTTCAATAACCTCACAAGTAGAGAATCAGTTGTCTCTGTTCCAAGAAAACCAAGAGAGTATTCAAGTGGAGAAAAGTTCAAACATGCATCAAGAAGTTCTGCTGAGCAGTCAAGAAGAGGGAGAAAAAAATGAGGAACATGAAGAAGGTCTTAAAGTTCATCAGTTGGGTGTTGAACATAGAGAAGGAAACCAACAAGTGGGAAATGTTGGACAACAATATATTGAGCCATTTATCATAGCAAAAGAAGCTATCTTTTGTAAAAAGAAAGCTGATAAAGAGAGTGTATATCATTTCATTGAAGAACACAATGATGCCCATGGACCAGATGTAAATAATCTATTTGAAGTTGGGCATATGTCATATAGTGATGTGAAATTTTTTCTTTTTCTTCCTGAGGTCAAAATTACAAATTATTTTCAATCAAAGCTCAGAGATGAAAAGTGGAGACATAAAAGTGACATAGATCATTTTCTTAAAGATGTTGCTAATTGTTCTATTGAGCATATCATCCCAATATAAGGTCCATTTGAGCAAGAACCTGCATACATGGAGACTTTCTTTTCTGGAGCTGATCAGGACCATATTTTTTCTTATACTTTTGAAGATCCTTTGGCAGATTACATGGAGAAACTTATTAACAACCTACATATACAATCTTGTGGATATATTCCTGATTTTTGTTATGAGTTTCCCTTATGCATAGTTTATTTTTTGTTTAGGATGAATTGTATTTTCAAAATTCATTGGCGGAATGGTTCTAGATCAGGCACACAAATGCTAACCTGGTACCATTGGAAGATTGAATTCAGTTGATGAAGATCAATCATGCACATAGGTAGGAACCTGTAGATAAATAAGCTCAGGTGTTGAGTATTTGGTTTCCAGTTGAAGTTCTTTAGTTTAATTTTAGTGGGTAAATAAGGGTGATTGTCCCAGTTGGAAACCAATTTGCAGATGTTTCAAAATTTAAGAATGTCAGGTTTCAGTTTTTCAAATTTCATGGTTTTCAGAGCTCTGGACTCCATGCCCAATTAAGGCTACTGATCCACGATTCTCAACACCTTGCTATCAAAGCACAAGCATCCAGTTATTATAGATATTTGAGTGAAATCAGTGTGCAAATGCCATAATATTTAAATTGATTAAGCAATATATGACTCCACGCCCGAGGTGAAGGCATTGATCTGCGGTTCTTAGTCCCTTTGTGGCAAAAGAACCATCCCCAGGTGGAGCCAGATGTTGTAGATTATATTGTGATTTAAGCCTTATTTTCAGTTTTATCATGAAATGAAAGAAAAATCAAAAGGAATGAAAAACCAAACCTTTTTTTAAAGGCCATGCAAGTTTAAGAGGTGTGATCAAGTGATATCACAATGAGTATGATCAGGTGTGATGTAGGAAAACATCAAGTTTTAAGGTTAATTAAGGCTCAACCCTGTAGTTGACCATGACGTGAGCATGGTTGACCACAACGTGTGCCCTAGAATCATTGTGGGGGTTCATTCTCAATGTAGTTCCCTTATATGCTTTACCCCAACAAAGTCTAAGAGAATTGAAGTATTTTGTTTGATTTCGCACAAGTTAACTTGAACGGGTTTTGTTTTGGAAATTCGATGTGGTAGTGTACCTGCGAGAAGATCAGGGTTGTTGTTCGACAAGCCACAAATCCAACGGTAATCACAAAAGTCAACTATAATGGTTTTGTTTCAGAAATCTGATGCAAAGGTATACTTGTGAGAATATTTGGGCCGTTGATTGACAAACCACTGATCCAACGACAATCGGGCGACAACTTATCGAACGCAACAATATATCAAATATAGTTCAAGCTTGCTGAAGTCTAGGTTAATCTAGCCATCCATCCAAAAATACAGGATCCAATGGATATCGAGTGAAGAAATGATCAGATTTTAGCACTAAAGGCGTACCCAATAGGTTATTAACTAGTGATATATATTTCCCATCGAGTCTGTATGGGAGTCAATGGAGCGATGAACATGCGGACTCGATAGGATTTATTTCAAATGAGTTTAAGATATTGTGGGTTCCAGAGGATTAGACTGTTGATTGAATGAATGATCGGATGACTCACACAAAACTAAGGCGAACTTGACGGGTTTATGAATCAAATTGTTAAATCTTTTCAATTCTGTGGAAAACTAAAGTTTTGCAGAAAATATCCAATTCCATTGTTTAAGTGAGACAATCAGAATTAGCAGTGGATGACTAAAACTTCAAAGGAATGTGATTGGTTGGGTTTTCTTGTGTTTTGGCCAATAAAAACATGCCCGATACATACGTAAGCCCGAGTTCACACACGGGGTTTTGTCAAAGTTTATTATAATTAAAATGGTTTAATCATTATTAAAGCTTCTATAGAGAAACTCTTGAACCGAACAACAGAGCCGAAAAGCTAGCAATTATCATTATTGTCTAACTTCAGTTACTTCCTATTATTCTATATTATTTACAAAGAGTTGTCTTTTACCCTCTATGTAATGTTTTGTAATAATTTTTACTCTAGAAAGTTAGGAAAATAATTAAGCAGTTGACAGTTTTAGTGATCACCAATTGTCTTGTAAGGTATAAAGAGGTAAATTTAGAAATAGGGGGTTTGAATTTTGGAGAACATGGAGACTAAGCTACTAAATTCTTGATACAACTATTGATTAATGAAGAATCAAAAGTTTTCCATACATTGTTGGTTATTATTTTGTCTTTTCTCTGTTGTGTGTCATATTATGTTTTCTTCCTTTGAGTATAGTAATTGAAGCTACAGGTCTTTATTTGCCCATGTAAATAAAGTTAAATTCCTTAAAGAGGGATCCTATACTTGAAGTTCCCATCTCTACAATTCTTCTAAGTTACAGATAGTAGTTTCTGTATAAAACAACATATTATCTATAACTTCTCTTAGTGTTACAGATAGTAGATCCTATGTTAAAGAACAAATTGTCTATGACTTGTTAAATCTTTCTTCATTCATCATTTATATTCAACAATCAAATGACATTCTGATGTTATCATGTCACCTAAGTATTGAGGATCAAGAACCAAATTTCCTAGGTCCTTCATTTGAGAATGCAATATATAATTGAGTGACAAACAAGTGACAATCTTTGTAATTATTAATGTCTTAAGCACAATTTCTATACAACCAAGAAATTGGTTTCTTAAGGTACAATAGGCTGCAAGTTTAACTACAGCTTTGTAATCTTCATGTTGAGCTCAAACATGACTCATCCAACCTTTGCTTTAGCTTCAGGCACACCAACGACTATTTTTCTGATTTTTGCTTCTCGTTGTGCATCCTCCGACATGTGAAGCTCAGGAACTATCTTGCATGCCTCTACTACTGCTAACTCCAGACTAGAACTACACGTCTGAAGTGCCTCATTTTCCTTCAAATCATGTATTGTTTTAGCGAACACATGTTCATTGTTCACTTTGTACTCACTTATGAGGTCGAAGGCTCACTGCTCCCTAGTTCTCAATTCATCTACCACCCCTATATGCAACGAATGGAGGGTCTTCTTGGAGAGTGTCGGTTATATTCAGTCCCATGTTCTTGATTGTACTAAGGATAATGCGATTGTTAGTGGAATCTACATGAATGGACCCATATGGTAATGGTATAGTTCTGAGGTCTAGGGTCCTTACTAGCTCTGCCGCTTGGATTGTCCCGATTGCCAGGCTCGCTTGCTCCATGATCACTTGTTCAGTGCCCACCTGTATTCTACTTGCCTGGATCTACAACTTGCACATACCCTTTTGGACACTACTCAACATCTACATGTAGTGCTGCTCAAACTACTGCAATTTCTTGGTCGTGGTATCCCTGATCTCATCAAGATCGCCTTCTGTTAACACCATGGGATCAACCTACAACTTATCCAGTTTCTGCTTTTTCAGAATTCCAACCTACTACTCCTGGACATGTCATTTCAAAATAAATGGTGTGCTCTTCCCCTCA
Source organism: Pinus taeda (assembly GCA_000404065.3). Classification (NCBI taxonomy): domain Eukaryota; kingdom Viridiplantae; phylum Streptophyta; class Pinopsida; order Pinales; family Pinaceae; genus Pinus; species Pinus taeda. The sequence goes on along the minus strand of APFE030747901.1, from coordinate 65,566 downwards.
TCGCCTCTGTCACCTTGTCCTGAAAGTTTTTCTTCCTTTGTTTAGTGAAGGTGACTTGTCACCCTTTTGTGACTCACGATGCTCCTGCTCTGCCTACTCCTTGGAAGCACATTATTGCTCCACACGAGACTTTTCTATGGCTTCCTTCTTTTTTTTTGCTGCCAGGTTATGCATAGCCTTCTTAGTTTCCTCATTTATTTTTTGCGCGACAAAACTTTCCACACCTATGCTTGGTCCAACAACTAAGTCAGATGGGGTGTAGCACTTTGCAAGCCATTTTGCTACAACCTCCTTCATGTCTAGTTTTGTTACCAAATAGGGTAAGTTGTGCCATTTCTGCTCTAGATCCTTCCGCCTCTAGGTCCACTACCTTCTCTGACTACTTATCTTTCTTCTGCTTCTGTGTTTCGGTATGATTTCTTGGGGAAGCATGGACCGACACCGAATTCTTCTACTTGTCCTTCGCGGATTATTTGGCTTTGGTAGGTTGGATTTCTCTGGTAGGGGTAGGCTTCAGCCTAGGTGAACTAACTGCTGTATGGGTGGTAGCCAGAGCTTCCATACTTACAACTTCCAAGGTAGCGATATGAAAGGAAACATCACGATTACTCATAGTTTTGGTAGGACTCGGTGTAGACATTTTGTCAAGAGGAAACTTTTGGTTTATCGCAGGTAACTCAGTAAATGCGGGGCTCACAATGAAATCCTCCCAAAACACTTGGCTCATAGGCAATAGACAACAAAATTCACTAACAATTTCGAGAGTGAAAAGTGTTATTTGTTGGAATGACACGCGTAATTTATAGGGGGTTTTGAATTCAAATCGACCGTTCCCCCCAATTTCTGACAATAAGTGTTGTTTTTGTGGTAGAGCTTCAAAGGATTTTCCCTAATTTCCACCACCCCACTCTTCTTATCCATATTTTGGCCATCAAATCATGAATAGTAACTCCACCGGTCACTTTCCTACTGCACTGCACGACACTTTCCTCCATGGTGCAACTTCATGCATGTAACTCCCTGGATTGCATCTTCGTCATTGTCCACACAACATGCTTACTATGTTGTCCTCCAATCCTGGTAGTGTAGTTTATAGTCCTGCGCTCCCTTGGAACTTCCTGTAGTACTAAGACTATCCTGCTGTCATATAGTCATTGTGTAGGATCCTCTGTATACAATTTTAACATGCTCCCATTCACTCTTCCCGGGAAGGGTTCCCCATTCAGATTTGTGAGCTAAGCTATGCCTCCATATGTAATTTCTTTGATAATATAAGACCTTAACCAATGCATCTAGAATTTACCTGGAAATTTAGTGAATTTACTACCATATAACAAGAAAATATCGTTTACCTTGAACATGAGAAGCTTGATATGGTGATCATGCCATGCTTTTTCATGTTCCTTCTATACTTGTTGAGGAAATTCTACCAAAAATCTATCCTCTTTGAGCTCCATCAACTACACGAGTTGTTCCTACAAGGCCTCATGATCTGCCATATTCGTCAGGGCTGCTATGCACAAACTAGGCACATTATACTCCATCGGCATTACAGGTTCGACCCTATATACTAATATGAACAACGTTTGCCCTGTCAGCTTCTTACAAGTAGTCTTGTAAGCCCATAGTAGTGCAGGTATGTGCATGTCCCAATCATTTCACTGCGCATTGCAGATCTTTGTTACTACATTCTCCAAAATATTATTGAAGGCTTTAACAATCCCATTGGCCTGCGGGTGATACAGTGTACTCTTATGATGGTATACCTAGAATTATTGAGCCAATGCATTGATTGTTACGTTCAGAAAGTGCATATCCTATTATTCATCAACACTTTTGGGCAGTTGAATCTAGTTAATACATACCAAAACAAGAACTTTGCAACCGTAGCCCATGTACAATCCTTAATCGGTTGTGTTTCCACCCATCTGGTTAGATATTTTTTCACGGTGATAGTATTGTGCACCCTTGTTTTCTTTTTGGGGGGTTGAATTGGCCCAAAAAATCAATTATCCACTTCTCAAAGGGTTGAAAAGACACTTGAGGATGTAGTGGAAACTCATCTCTTCATGATGGTCCACTAGTTCTTTGACATGAATTGCATGCCTTACAATATGCCTTGGAATCCTTGTGTAGCATTGGCCACAATAGACTTGCGCACAAAATCTTCTGCAAAGTTGCCTTTCCTACGTAATGACCTCCCACAGCCCCCCCATTAGCTTCAACAAGAATGCTATTCCTCTCAAAGTCCAAAACATATCTTTGCAATATTTCATCTACACCCATCTTATACAGATGTTGCGCAATGACTGAAAAATTGGCTGCGTGCATTACTAATTCCTTATTTTACTAACTTACATATCCTTTCGGTGCCATTCCTGTATTCAAAAGTGAATAATGTCAAAAAAAGGATCATTTGTTATGTGCACCACAAAGATCTATGCATCTAGCAACCCTTCCTCCAGATTATTAGGATTTTTTCTTGTTTCGATCCGCAACAGATTGTCAGGTCTTGCACATAACCTTCTTGTCTTCACAATGACTTCAAAGTCATACTCCTGGAATAATAGAAACCATCTGCAAATATTCCCCCCCAACATAGGCTTATTGACTAGGCATTTGAAGGAATAATAATATATTTACATCTTGAAATGCCCTCCTAACAGATAATGCTTGAATTTCTACAATGTGTACACCATGGCCAATCCTTTGTGCTTAGTCGTCGAATAATTTTTCTCATCCTTAGATAATTTCCTAGTGGAAAAGGCTATAGGATGGTCCATTTCTTCTTCATCAGCCTGCTTTAACACTGCACCCAATGCAATGCAGGAGGCATTAACATGTACGTGAAACTGCTTTTTCCAATCAGGTAATACCAAAATTGGCACATTGACCATCTATTCTTTCAATACGTCTAACCCGTGCTTGTAGGTTTTAACCCTGTACCAAAATTACATGCATACGAATTCTAAAAACAGAAAACAAACAATGGCGATAGCATAACACATAAAAAAATATACACAAACATTTCCCCTAGATCCGAAAACTGGGACTACCAAATTGATTTTTCATTATTTTCCTTTCAATGTTACAATACATATAGATACATGTCGAAGCATCCATAAAACCCAATCCGTTAACCCTGGATTAGAACATAACTGTAGTTCCCTTGACCAGATCTGCAAAATACCATAGATTGAAAACCATCGCGCCCAAAAACATGTGCGAAATCCATGCACAAAACCATGGGTAGGTCTGCCCACCTAATATAGGGTCCAAACAAAATTTCCCATGGCACAGCCCCATACCTCATGTAGAGGGGCTACCACCCCCCTGCATACCCCTCAACATGGGGGGTAGCCACCCCCTTGTGACCCCTCAGAAGTTCTCAACGCAACGTACAAGGGAGGATGTCACCCCCCCTGTGACCCTCAGGTAGTGCTCGGTGCAATGTACAGGGGGGGCTATCACCCCCCTGTAACCCCCCATGCATGAGCTAGTCATGGAAAGAATATAACACAACCCAACAACACTGACATTCTTTGTCCCAATAGAATGTTTCTTCCTTCTTCAACATTTTCTCCATGGGCGGAGTAATTTGAGCTTAAGCTTTGATAAATTTTCTATAATATCCTATATGTCCCAATGTCGCACGCAGCTACTTGACGTTCCTGGGGGCCTCCTCCAAATCCACTATTATGACAATCTTTGTAGGGTCCACCATTAATCCTTGCTTGCACACCATGCGACCCAGCAATATCCCAAAGGGAACATAGAATATGCATTTCTTCAAATTCAACATGTTCTGGTATCTGTGACATGTATCCAACATCAGGCACGGACTTGCTTCATGGTGCTTCACTCATCCAAACACCATCCAGTCATCAAAGCATACTTCGAAAAACTTATGAATGAAATATTTGAATGTTGCTATGGCTACGTGGGAAAATATCACAGGTGCATTCTTGAGTCGAAATGGCATCACAGTGTATTGGAAACAACCCCGTTCCGTTGTGAAGGTCATTTTTCTCCTATCATCTGGTGTGATCTTGATCTGATCATACCCAAAGAAATCGTCAGTAAATGAGTAAGCCTCCTGCCCTCCCAAATTTTCTAACACTTCGTCTGTAAACGATGTTGGGAATGGGTCATGGACACACACATCATTAAGCTTCTACAGATCTATGTAAATTCTTATTTCACCTTTTTTTTTCTTCTCCTGAACCACCATTAGGCTCAAGCAATCAGATTCTTCAACTGATTCTATGATGCATGCCTCCAACATCTTGTTTAGCTCTTGGCGAACATTTTCCTTGTATTTAGGATTAAGGCGATATGAACTTTGTTTAATACACTTCGCATCTAGCTTCAGAGTGATCTTCATAATGCCAAAATTTCTAACTATTACCTTCAAATTTGAAAACTTAGTAGGAAAGAGATCCTAGTATTCATCGAGTAACTCAACAACTTTAATATCCATAGCATCATCCCAATAATCTCCAATCTTCGTGAACTTTGGTTCTTCTTTAGAGCCAATGTTTATTTGGTTCGTATTCAACGGTGCAGAGATGTCTGGGCTTTCTATTTGTGGACTTTCGACTTCACAATGCTTTTTAGCCTATAGAATTCCAACACGTGGCATAGATGGGTGCTCCTATCTGGTTGGGTCGATTCCATAGGTTCTATCGACATTCTGAAGATAACCGCCTTAATATCTTGTAGCACTTCGTCGATGCTTGCGAAGTCGTCTTCAAAGCTAAAGGTAAATAAGAACCCTTCCTTCAATACATCCCACTCTGCAGTGCCATGGTGGAGCTCCATTTCCAGATACCAGTTCATGGGAATTGTATCCAAAGTATGGATGATTATGTGTACCCATTCTGGCTGCGGTTCTATACCTCATGATTTACTCCATTTTTCTAGGTGATCGTGTGGATCATCCCTCCAATTATATTTCTCAGTCATCCTGGTATTAGCACACCCAAACTCTAACCTCATCATTCTCCATTAATATCTCCATCCAGTGAAACTATCCTTATGTGTACCCCACCGCCATGTAAGCATAGTGTGTAGTGCCAACTATAATGCTTGGAAGCAGTGATCCTCAAGGACTTCATGCTCATTCATCCAAAAACATATCTACGTTAGTTACACCATCATAATAGGGTAATTTCCTTACCTTCGATGAAACACAATGCAACAACTTTGTCATCATATTGCATCACATTGTAGACACTTCATGCAAGTGAATTTGCCAATGCTCCAACTCTTCATCTGAATTAGAGGTGCAAGAACTCTCCCTGTCCCATGCAATCAATCCATCTACTGTTGGATTGATCCAGTTGTGATCTCGCACTATTATTTTGTAGATTTGATCCAGTTCATCATCACTTTCTTCATAATCATGATCTTGTTCAGTATAGAGGGTCCCTTCTATAGGTTCCAATGGTACTACAACTCAAAGAAATTTTCTTTCAAACAACATTGCCCTCTTCCTCAAATTGATGACCCCATTCATATCAATGACCCAGTCAATTCCCAGGATTGCAGGGTTTGGTTTATTGTCATCGACGATTTCTATAACCTCAAAGTCAGTAGCTGAATCTAGTTAAGACGTACTCAAACAAGAACTTTGTTGTTGTAGCCCTTGTACAATCCATAACCGTCTATGCTTCTGCCCATCTGGTTGGATATTTTGTCATGGTGACAATATTGCGCACCCTTGTTTTCTTTCTGGGGGGTTGAATTGGCCCAAAGCAATCAATTGTCCCCTTCTCAAATGGTTGCAAAGACACTTGAGGATGTAGCGGAAAATCATCTCTTCACGATGGTCTACTAGTTCTTTTACATGCATCACATGCCTTATAATACACCTTGGAATCCTTGTCTAGCGTTGGCCACAATAGACCTGTGCGTAAAATCTTTTGCGCAGTTTCCTTGCCTGCGTTATAACCTCTCGCAGCTCCCCCATGAGCTTCAACGAGAATGATATTCTTCTCAAAGTCTGACACATATCTTTGCAATATTTCATCTGCACCCATATTATACAGATGTCTCGCAATGACTGAAAAATTGGCTGCATGCACTACTAATTCCTTATTTTCCTGGCTTGTGTATCCTTTCAGTGCCATTCCTGTATTCAAGAAGTGAATAATGTCAAAAAAATGATCATCCGCTACGTGCACCGCAAAGAGCTACACATCTAGCAACCCTTCCTCTAGATTATTAGGCTCTTCTCCTGTGTTGATCCACGACAGATGGTCAGGTCCTGCACTTAACCTTCCTAGCTTCACAATGACTTCAAATTCATACTCCTGGAATAATAGCAACCATCTGTAGATATTCCCCCCCAATACAAGCTTATTGACTAGGAATTTCAAGGCATAATGATCTATGGAAATCTTGAAATTCCATCCTAACAGATAATTCCTGAATTTCTGCAGCACGTACACTGTGGCCAATCCTCCATGTTCACTCATTGAATAATTCTTCTCGGCCTTTGATAATTTCCTATTAGTGAAGGCTATACACTGGTCCATTTCTCCTTCATCGGCCTACATTAACACTGAAACCAACACAATACAAGAGGCATTAACATGTACGTGAAACTCCTTTTTCCAATAAGGGAACTCCCAAATTGGCGTAGTGACCATCTCTTCTTCCAATACATCTAAGTTGTGCTTGTAGGTTTTAACCTTGTATACAAATTATCTACATATGAATTCTAAAAACAGAAAATGAAAAATGGCGAGAGCATAACACATAAAAAAATATACATAGAGATTTTCCCTCGATCCCAAAACTAGGACTACTAGATTGATTTTTCATTATTTTCCTTTCAGTGTTACAATACATATAGATACACCCCAAAGAATCCATAAAAGCCAGTCCATTAACCCTGGATTGGAACATAATAATTGTTCGCTTGACTAGATCTACAAAATACCATGGAACAAAAACCATCGCACCCAAAACCATGTGTGAAATCGATGCAAAAGACCATAGGTATGTTTGCCCACCTAATATAGGGTTCAAAAAAAATTTACAGTGGTGCTGCCCTAGACCCCTTGTAGGGGGACTGCCATCCCCTTGCATACCACCCCAAGTATGACCCCTCGGTAGTACTAGATGCAACGTATAGGGGGGGATGTCACCCACCCTGTAACCCCCCCACGTGTGGGCTAGTCATGGAAAGAATATAAATCAACCCAACAATGTTGACATTCTTTGTCACAATAGAATGTTATGTGCTTCTTCAATAGTTTCTCCATGGGTTTAGTAACTTGAGCTTAATATTTGATAATTTTTCTATAATATCTTTTATGTCCCAGCATCACGTGAAACTGCTTGATGTTCTTAGGGACCTCCTCCAAATTCACTTTTGTGACAATATTTTTAGGGTCCACCATCAATCCTTGCTTGCACACCATGTGACCCAACAATATCCCAAAGGGAACACATAATATGCATTTCTTCAAATTCAACACGATCTAGTATCCGTGACATGTATCCAACATTAGGCGTAGACTTGCTACATGACACTTCACTAATCCAAACACCATCCAGTCATCAAAGTATACTTCCAAAAACTTATGAATGAACTCTTTGAATACTACTATCAATACGTGGGAAAATATCGCAGGCGCATTCTTGATTCCAAATGGCATCACAGTGTATTGGAGACAACCCCATTCCATCATAAAGGCCATTTGCTCATATCCTCTGGCACGATTTTGATTTGATGATACCCAAAGAACCCGTCAGTAAAGGAATAAGCCTCATGCCCTCCCATATTTTCTAACACTTCATCTGTAAATGGTGTTGGGAATGGGTCATGGACACATGCATCATTAAGCTTCTACAGATCTATCCAAATTCGTATTTCACCTTTTTGTTTCTTCTCCTGAAACACCATTGAGCTTACCTAATCATATTCTTCAACCAGTTCTATGATGCCTACCTCTAGCAGCTTGTCTAGATCTTGGCAAACGTTTTCCTTGTATTTAGGATTAAGGCAATACGACCTCTGTTTAATACGCTTTGCATCTAGCTTTAGAGTGATCTTCCTAATGCCCAAATTGCCAATTATGCCCTTCAAATCTAAAAACTTAGTAGGAAAGAGATCTTGATATTCTCTGAGTAAGTCAATAACTTTAATAAGGGTAGCATCATCCTAATAACCTCCAATATTCACGAACTTTGGTTCTTCTTTAGTGCTAAGATTTACTTGCTTCGTCTTCAATGGTGTGATATATCCGGGTTTTCTTTTTGTGGACCTTCGACTTAATGATGCTTTTCAGCCTCTGGAATATTAATGTTTCTCAGATCTTCATCCTCGTCTTAAATGGTCATATTATAGCATTCGAACGCATGGCATAGTTGGGTGCTCCAATCTAGTTGGGTCATTCCATAGGTCCCGTCGGTGTTCTCAAGATAACCACCCTAAATCTTGTAGTGCTTCATCGATGCTTGCGAAGCCGTCTTCAAAGATAAAGGTCAATAAGAACCCTTCCTTCAATACATCCTACTCTCCACTGCCATGGCGAAGCTCCATTTCTAGATACCAGTTCATGGGAATTATATCCAAAGTATGGTCGAATATGTGTACCCATTCTAGCTACAATTCTATACCCCATGCTTTAGCCATCCTGGTATTATCACACCCAAACCATAACCTCATCATTCTCTGGTAATCTCTCCATCCAATGAAACTATCCTTATGCATACCCCACCACCATGGAAGCATAGCACACAGTGCTAACTCTAATGCTTGGAAGCAATGATCCTTAGGGACTTCATGCTAAAATTCATCCAAAAAAGGATCTACATTAGTTAAACCATCATAGTAGCATAATTTCCTTACCTTCGATGAAGCATAGCATAACAAATTTGTCATCATATTGCATCGCAGTGTAGACACTTCATGCAAGCGATTCTACAAATTTTCCAATTCTTTGTCTGAATCAGAGGTGCAAGAACTCTCCCAGTCCCATGTAAACTATCCATTTACTGTTGGATTGATCCAATTGTGCTCTTGTGCTATTATTTTGTAGATTTTATCCATTTCATGATCACTTTCTTCATAATCATGACTTGGTTTATTATAGAGGGCCCCTTCTATGGGGTCCAATGGTACCACAACCTGAAGCAATTTTCTTTCAAATGACATTGTCCTCTTCTTCAAATTGATGGCCCCATTGATATCAATGACCCAATCAATTCCTAGGAGTGCGGCATATGGATTACTGTCATTGACAATTTCTATAACCTCAAATTCAACCATCACACTCGCACCTTCTATACCAACTTCTGCTCCATATAACCATCCCATGGGGATGATTTTTTGCTGGTTCACCATTCTATGCTGAATCGGAGACCACTACAGCATAGGTCTCCCCATTCTTTCCCATGTTTGTTTTGGTAATACGTTCGCATCGGATTCCAGGTCCAAGATGACCTAGTCCATCTCATAATCACCTATATACGCGATGAGCCTCATCTCATGCCCTATTCATGCCCTATGTTTGCCAATTTCTCTAGCCACCCGGTGTCCATCAGGGACCTTCTCTTTGTTGATGCATTTGTTTATTAATTCTTGCAGGCCTTCCATAGCTTTTCTGTCGCACAACAGTTTTATGCAGGTCTATAAGAACATAGTGAGCATAAAGGATCAACCTCTGCAGGTGCTCTGGCTTCTAGTACCTTGTCCCGACTTCCTGAGGTGTAGGCCTCAACGAAGCTCTTCTTGGCTTCCATAAATGTTTCCTTAGAGTTCTCTAGATCAAAGACGACTTCCTTCTCTAGGGCCTTGTCGACCCATTCGTCCTCTTCAGTTTGTTTACCTTTATCATTGCCAGTCATTATTCCACTTCTCAGCACTATATTCATGCTTTTATCCTCCTCGCAGGGCTCAATTCTCATCATATATAACTTCTGCATAGGGTGTTGATGTTGCACTTTCTTCTCTTGCATTTTAGCTATCAGCACTGGGCACTCTTGTATAGTATGGTCAAACTGGCTGTAGTATTGACATGACAAGTGTGTTTGATTCTGATACTCTTGCATGTAGTGCCCTGGTTATCTGCAGTTGTAACAGATAATCTGATTGTGACCTCTACTAGGTCCTCCTCCTCGTCGGCCCCATCCTCATCCTTGATAACCTCCCCATGCTCCTTCGACACCCTACTCTAGAAGGTAATTTCCTATTTGCATTTGGTATGCAAGTATTCTTTCAATCATCATCTAATAGTGGAGACAACGATGCTCATCATGGCCCACCAATTTCCATAAGTTACAGAACAACTGTTGGGGTGTTGGGATGAATTTTTGAAGTAAATGACAATTATCTATTGTATGTTGTCCAACAACCTGACAAATAGAACACCTAAGTGCAACCCCCACACTTAGTCTTGCTGGGGCTTCTGAATTCATGGGAATTGGTCCCCCACCTATAATACAATTCACGTACACATGACAGTGGTCTTTATCATGCCTCTGGCTCTTGCACTTCAAACACCAGACTTCCGCGTGCACTTCTGGTTTAGTCTCCTTGTCTTTCTTCAAACTTTGTAATTTTAGGTGCAGGCTCTATAACTGAGAGTGGATCTGTTGTACCCCCAAGGCCACATTCTGAATGCATGATGCATGCAACCTCATCACAATTTCCAAGGCTTCTTCCTATGTTCCTATCTTCTATTGTGACCAAGAAATTCTTAGGTGGGGCAGAAGTGAAGCTATAAACCATTCACAACGTTGACTATCTATGAGCTTCATGTTAGCTTCTCGAATCTGACACTTCAACCTTTGATATAATTCCTAAGGTATCTCATCAACCCTAATCATGATTTATTTGAATCCAATTACTGACTGAGAGTCAGACTTAGGCTTACTAAAATATTTGTTTAAAGTCGCCTTAGTATCTACTAGAAATGCAAGAGGATTATCAGAACAATATTTAATATACCAAGTTAGCATGTGATCCTCCAAAGCAGTAACCAACTGTGCCTTCATTATATTGTCATTAGTAATATGTTGCACTATCCATACATCATTCACAACAAACCATAACTCTTATGTATCTTCACTCCCTAAGCCTTTGAAGATCAACAAATTCATTACGTTCTCCATGTTGAACGTTGGTGGTGTAAGTGGAGGTGTGGGAAATGGTGTATGTGGTGGAGGTGGAGGTGGAGGTGGAATGGACTGATGATTTACTCGAGGAATCCCCTAAGTGATTATCTAAATAGTGCTTCACGACAGAGTATTTTTCCCCTTCGTCGTCACTTAAAGGAAGTCCAATCAATGGACTATACTCTGGTCTTGATCCTTCGTGATTTTTAAAGGGTCATCCACTTCACATAGCTCCAAACATCAAGGTAATGTTATCACCCTTTTTTGCTCATAACAAATTTTAATCCAAGTATTGAGTGATCTTAAATACTTACCTCGCGGTCCTTTGAAAAATCACTACTCTACTTCGCTATAGCTGACTGGGGTATCATTTGCAAATTATATAACAAATCCTCCTAGAATCTGATCGAGCCAATGATCAACAACCCGCGCAACATTGTTGTCAAAAGCTTCTAATTGTTGCACTAATTATGGATTCTACACTATAGGACTATTGATCTTCGACCTTCCTTGATTATCTGTTAATTTAGCTAACCATTCATACAGTTCAATGGCTAAAGTGTAGAAGAAGATCTTGTGTGTCTTCATATACATATACCTATTTAAACATTCTTCCTTCGATAGGCACGAATTCCTGTTTTTTTTTGCCGCGAACTTGTGAATCTTTCGATCCAACCACTTGTGAATTCGTTTCTTGGTCAGATTCCAATTATCAAACATCACACATCTCTTTGATGCATATATCGGTCTTGGAAACAAAACCATTTATTGGCTTAGGGGGTCCTGACCCAGGTTCAGAGTTAGTTGCATCAACCAACAAAACCCTACATTACTAGCCCTTTTGGCAACAAACTATGTAGCGCAAGCTACAATCTCACCTGAAGTAGTATGGTGGGATGCTAGAACCAAGTTTTTTCATCCAGAGACTAGTGTGATATCTTTTAGCACCTTAAATCTATCTTCGTGCAGATTGATACTCTCTTAGGGCACATTGTTGCAACGCTATTAAAACAACCTTTAGACATTTGCAAAGGTCTACGATCAGTCTTTACGAACCTCTAACAATCCATTTTCCTACTTCCGTGCATTAGAGAGTAGATCTAAATTAGTGTTCGTGCAAGTTTACTTAAGTTATTAGTAAACATCAGAGAAATCATCAGAGTCTTCACAAAAATAATTAAACATGCACTGCGTACATAATTAACACTCATTCAAAAGAATCGTGTAAAATTCAATTAATATTTCATAAAACACATCATTCATTGGCGACATTTAACATTAATAGAGATAAATAGAAATACGCAAGAATTCTTAGAAAATGATTTTTATCGATCTTCAATTCAAGGTTATAGACTCAAAACTACCTTGCACACATAGCTGCAAGGTTCCGCGCACTCAGCTGCAAACTCTACCTAGGCCTCTGCACACTCAGCTGCTTAGCCTTTCTTCTTCCTTATTACCCACTTCTTCTTGCTATCAATTTCCATCTATTACCAATTATTATGCCTTAGACTCTCTAAGACACACCTATTTATAGCCTTTTTCATACAATGCCATGCTCTGCAGACCATGGGTGAATATCAAAAACGACTCAAGCTTTACATAAAAAAAAGGGGCTAAACCTCTTTGAATCCTATTCATCTATGCGCTCCGCATCCAAAAATCATGGAGACTTTACATTATTTACAAAAAATGTATCAAAACGTGGGCTATCTTAACCCCAAAACTGACCCAAGGAACCCTATCCCAACAACATTCATTTGTAATACTCTTGCATTAGATAGTGCTAGCACGAACATGTGCTCCCCATACCATCGAGTATATAAAGGGAGACCCTCTTAGGTTACAAAACATTATCCATAGGAAGCTAAGTCTACTGCCCTGTAAACATGATACACTGAAAACAACATTCAAGGAGATTTCCTACACATATTTCAAGTCCTTAGTAAATTTATTTGCTAAGGTGTATATTGTAGTTCATAGTTACTTGGTAATCCCTTTCACCTAGAGTATCCTAAGTAGTCATTTCAATATTTTCTAACTCCTTAAACCTAAAAAGATCATCGAACACTTGTCCTTTCAAGCTCCTTAAACCAACAAAAGTGACTATAGTCATATTTTCATCCTTTCCTTGACTTTTAAAACATGAAAAGGAAAACTTTTTGTTTCAAATTATAAAATTGATTGATTGCAAAAGAACATCCTTCCTATATAAATACTCCGTAGTAGATCTTAGGTTGATACCAATGGCAACATTTCCTGAGTCTACCATTCAAGGAAACTCCTGTGATGAGAATCCTGGTCCTTTTCCTTCTTTTGTAGATACTGGTGCTCCCTATATGGTGACATTGTCCCTTCCTGGATTGACCATTGGTCTACCAGTTTGGTTATTTTTTACCTTAGTGGTTCCGAGTGTCCAAACTACTTTTCAATCAAGTTCTTCTCCAATTGAGAAACATCAACCTCATGTTGATCCTAAAGTTGACCCCTTTCCTTATTTGCCTATTTCTTCACCTCGTTCTTCCTCTTCTCCTGGTGAAAGTCTGGATTCTAGTAATCATGAGGCTAAGAAGAGGATTAAGAAGAAGAAGAAAAACAAGCAAGGGGGCAACCAAGCAGCCATTGCTACAAATGCAACTGATGTAGAAAAATCTTCCAACCACCCCCAGAAAGTAAAATTCTGTTGCATGTTATATAAGGGTGACCACCTTCTTCAGTATTGTCCTAGTATTCCCAAGGTCTTAGAAGTGTGGTCAACAGGTTCACATTGACCTTTTTCGTCAGCCATTGGTGATCATGCTGGTGATAAATCTTCAACTAGTAATAGTAAAGCCTATGGGAAAAAAGGAAAAGTGGAATTCCCCTGTAAGTTATGTGAAGGTAATCATCCCATTCGCCTTTCTCTTCTTATGGATGAAGATTCCTAGGAGTTGGGAAACCTTATAGCTTCTCAACCTCATCTTTTGACTGGGTATCGAAAGCTTTCCCCTGATCCTTCACTAGTTCATCCAGTGATTGATCAAAATTCATCTTTGGTCAACCCCTCTCTCTGAAAGTGAGTCTCGTGAATCTATTCTCGACCAACCATTGGTTGAGAAAACAGTAGAATTGGATCTATTTTTAGTTACCCGTACCTTTCCGGTAGAGAGTGAACCCCATACCACTCAATTCCTTCTGGTTCTTCAGTTTCGAATGAACTAGAGGGAAATCCTCCCATTCCTGAGGTGCGTGAGAGAATTTCTCCTGTTCCCATAGAGAAAGGAGGCATGTTATGAAACCAACTCACAAAAATATATAATAGATAGATCAACGCCTTAGAATTTAGCCTCTTCGAGGGGCCAACCTCGTTTACATTACAAAAATGAAAATTTCTTGGATGATACGAATGAATAAAGCTCCTTTATATATATAGGAGTCTAAGGGGTCACAAGCTAATCAAGCCGATATAGCAGTAATAACATAAGGGCACAAAAATAACAATAGTGGGTTTCTAAGGGGCATACTAATAACAATATGTGGACAACATGGGCACACTAATAATAATAAGGGCTACAATGACAATAGTAATGGGGGAATCACTAGTATTATAGGGGCCTAACATGCCCCTATCCTTCTGAAAAGCATTTTCCTTAACACTTGAGTAGTTATGGGTGCTTTTGTATAAAATTCTCATCCTCCCACTTGGAATATTCAACAGATAAGTTCTTCCACTTGATGAGATACTCTAAAATTGATCGATTTTGTAGCTGTCGAGTTCTTGTTTTGGTGACTGCTTCCGGTTCCAATATGATTTTTCCTTCCTCGTCAAGTTCTAGAAATATTGTTTGAACTAGGATCTTGTCACCTATAACCTTCTTTAAACATGAAACATGGAAAACTAGGTGCACTTGGGAAGCTACAGGAAGCTCCAATTTGTATGCCATAATACTGATATTTTGCAACACCTTGTACGGACCGTAATACTTTGGTGATAATTTATTATCGTTCTTAGCTTGCTTGAGGGACATTTGTTTATATGGTTGTATCCGTAGGAATACTCGGTCACCTACATCAAAACTTCTTTCACTGCGATGTTGATCTACTTGTTGTTTTATTCTATTCTGCGCCAATGTGAGGTTATCCTTTAAAATTTGGAGAACTTGTTGTTGATGCTGGATGTGATGTTCCACTGCTTGAACCATAGAATTTTCTCTTAAATTTGATGTGATGGATGGTGCATGATATCCATAAAGTGCCATAAATGAGGTGATTTTTGCTACAGTATGGAAGGAAGTGTTATACCACCATTCAACCAAGGGTAACCATTTGACCCATTGTGTCTATTTATTAGATACAAAGCAACGAAGATATCCTTCCAGACATTTGTTTACTATCTCAAATTTCCCATCAGATTGAAGATGATAATATGAGCTATGAGCTAATTGAGTACCGAGACAAGAAAATAATTTTGTCCAAAAATTTCTAGTGAAAATGGGATCTCTGTCACTTACAATAATTTTTGGGTTTCCATGTGGCTTTTGAATTGTTTCCATAAATGCAGTAGAAACTGTATTGCCTTTAATTGGATGTGATAATGCACAAAAGTGTGCATACTTGGTAATTCTGTCAACTACCACCATGATGAGACTCTTTCATTCGGACTTTGGTAAACCTATGATAAAATCCATTGAAACCGCCTCCCAACATTGGCTTTGAAAGGATAAAGGTTGTGATAGACTTGGGGTCTTAATTGTTTCAACTTTATTTTGTTGGAAAACCAAACATTCTGCCACAAAATTTTGAATATCCAATTTAAGGCCATCCCAAAAAAATTCCTTCTTAACCCTATGGTAAGATTTTAAAAATCTTGAGTCCCCTACTAAGGGAGAAGTGTGCAATTGCATAAGAATATTTAGTTTGAGTTGGGAATTCTTACATAGGTATAAGTGATCTTTGTACCATAATGAATTATTTTTCCAGCTAAATGTATCCAATGTACCAGGGATATTGTTGTAACTTTCGAATGAGTGCCCACACTTATTCGTCATTCTTCCATTTCTCCCTTGCCTCATTTATCCAATCTGGTTGGATAATAGAAATGGCAGACAACAATGCTTCCACATCCTCATCCTTTCTTGAGAGTGCATCTGCCACCACATTTTGCTTCCCTTTTTTGTAGATGATTTCAAAGTTATAACCCAACATCTTTGAGACCCATTTTTGTTGCTCTTCAGAGGATAATCTTTGTTCTAAAAATTATTTAAGACTACCATGATCCTTTTTTACCTTGAAGTGTCTTCCCATTAGGTAGGGTCACCATTTCTTAACTGCATATAGTATTGCCAACATTTCCTTCTCATAAATAGCTTTGTGTAAATAATTTTTCTTGATTGGATCACTTTCAAAAGAAATGGGTTTTTCATCTTGCATCAAAGCAATACCAATTCCATTTCTTGAAGCATCACATTCCACAATAAAGGTTTTATTGAAGTCCAACATAGCTAAGACCGGTGCTTGGCACATTGCCTCTTTAAGATGTTTGAAGGCCTTTGTTTCTTCTTGAGTCCATGAAAATGTGTATTCCTTCAATAATGTTGTTAGAGGTTCTACTATTCTCCCATAATTCTTAACAAACTTGCGATAATACCCTGTCAACCCTAGAAATCCTCGGAGATTCTTTATGGATGTGGGGATTTTCCATTCCTTAATGGCTTTAATTTTTCTAGGGTCTACCTTAACACCTTCATGAGATACAATATGACCCAGATCTTCCACCTCTTGTACTCCAAAGAAACATTTGGATCTTTTTGCATATAATTGTTTCTCCTCCAATAGTTGTAGCACCCTGTCAACATGTTCAACATGATCCTTCCAAGACTTGCTGTTGATTAGTATATCATCAAAAAATACTAACACAAAT
>APFE030747901.1:24295-48263 GCA_000404065.3 Pinus taeda | reverse complement strand
AAGCTATTGTACCCAAGGATTGTAGCCATTGGACTCCTAGTACAACATTAGCACCACCCATTGGAATGGAAAGCATTGGGTTATTCAATACATATTATCCCATGGATAACTTGATATTATGGCTCTTTCTAGAGAAATTTATGGTTCCTCCACTTGCAACCATCACTTGACACTAGGGTGATAGATATAGAAAGCAATTCAATTCCTTTGCTATCTTACAATGAATAAAATTATGGATACTTCTCGAATCAATCAACACTATTACCTTTTTCTTCTTGATATGTCCTTCTATCTTGATAGTTTTAGGAGTGGTAATTCCAACCAATGCATTACAAGATATGGTTGGATTCATTTCTTCTTTATCTAGGGTTTTTTCCTGGAGTATATCCTCTTCTTTCGACGTTTCTTGTTCCTTTTTTTCCTCCTCTTCACAATCTATGTAGAATAATTTCTTCTCAACACACTTATGACCCTTAGTGTATTTGGTATCACAACTGTAACAAAGCCCTTTTGCTCTTTTTTCTTCCAATTGTTGTGGTGTCAACCTTGTAGGTTGTGGAATGCTAGGGGAAACAACACTTCCATCTTTATAGTTGTGAGTGGTAGGCTTCCTAGTTGCCATAATTTTTCTTTCCATTTTTCATGCTAACCTGAAAGCCTTCTCCAATGAATTAGGTTCTCAAAGGTGAACCTCATGTTGGATATTATTCTTTAAAGTCCCTATGAACACATCAATCCTATTATCCTATGGAATATATTTTACTGTTATGATCAATTTTTGGAAGTCCTCAATGTGCTCCATCAGTGAACCCTTTTTTTGAGATTTATCAATTGGCTAAAAAAAGTGTTGCTTTTTGTATCCTCATAATGTGCTATCATTTCTTCCGTGAAAATTGCCCAAGTGACAATCTATTTATGAGAGAAAATCCATCGATACCATACAAATTGATTTGGTTCCAAATACAAAGTTGAAATATGTACCTTTTGTATGTTTTGCACATTATGGATATTGAAAAATTGCTCCATCTGTAGTATCCATGTTTCGGGATCCTTGTCATCAAACTTCCTCATATCAATTTTTGGAACATGTTCGCCTTCAATCCAACATTAGAGTCTAAGAAATCATGATTAGCATTTATTTTGTTCTCATTATGAGTTTCCTTTACCACCCTTTCACCATTAGTGACTATTTGTTGTAGAAAATTATTCAAATTTATCTTCAATTCTTCCACCTTATCGTCCATGCCATTCATCTTAGCTTCCATGCCATCCATCTTAGCTTTCACATCATCCATCTTAACTTCCACACCATCCATCTTAACTTGCATGCCATTCACATTAAATTTCATGCCATCCATCTTAACTTGCATGCCATTCATATTAGCTTCCATGCCATTCATCTTGGCTTCGTCTACCTTTAGTGGGAGTGAAATTTGTTGTAATTGGTCTTGTAATTTTGATATATCATGTTGCATTTCTTTCTCTTCTTCACGAGTCATGATAGAGCTTTCAGGCTGCTTACTAGGTGTTCCCATTTTATTTCTTCAGGGCATTAATTATTGCTAATAATTATTCACTATTTCCTTTGAATTCCTGCAAACTATTTTTTCAAACCAATCTTATGCAAAATTTAAAAAAAACTACACACCGTTTTTTCACTTTGTAAGAGCTCGATATTGAATCTGTTGTATCTTTGTAACTGCAGATCTTGAATATCTGAAATATCATCTTGTGGTAGCCCTTTGAGACCTCTTTCTAACCCAGCAAGTCTGATCAAGATTGGATTCTCCAAGGAAGATTTATGCCAAATATCCCACGGTGACCTGATTATACACTAGTTTAGTAGAGAAAACTTGTACGACATGCCACGTGTCACTATTTTGACCTTATTACCTAAAACTAATAAAAAAAGCTACAACTCATCCTCTTCTAAAACTTCTTACCAAATTTCAGTCTGATTCTCAAAACAAAAGTTATGATGATTTTTCCCAGGTCACCTGTTTGGAATGTAATTTAGGAGTATGCAAAAATCCTAACTTCCTCGTCTCATATGTCTGCAAATATAGCAAGACAAGCTCTAAAATTCAGACCCAAAGTTTAGAACGATTTCACTCAAATGGGTTTTTTTTTTTGTAGCTTCTGAAACATTGAAGAAAACAAATTATAGCAAAAATTCCACAATGACTTGTTTGGAGCAGTGAAACCCTAGAATCCAAATCTTTGATACCAAATGTTAGGAAACAAGCTCACAAAATGATAGGAAAGATAGATCAATGCCTTAGAATTCAGCCTCTTCGAGGGGGCACCATCCTTTACCTCACAAAAATGAACAATTCTTGGATGATAGAAATGACTAAACATTCCTTCTATATATAGGAGTCTAAGGGGTCACAATATAATGAAGACGACATAACAGTAATAACATAATGACACAAAAATAAAAATAATGGGTTTCTATGGGGCATACTAATAACAATATGGGGACAATAGGGGCACAATGATAATAATAAGGGATACAATGATAATAGTAATGGGGAAATCACTAGTATTATAGGCACCTAACAAGGCATCTCTCACATTCCTATGACACCCCCTCTGAGTAGTTTAGTCACTTCTTTTGATTGGAGTCGACTGGAAGGATATCATCTTTCGTCTTATGTACCTTTCCAGATTACAGTACATGCTTACCATATGGACTTACCTAGAACATTCATAGATGAGGGAGCATTTGTTAGCATTCTATCCTCGACTGATTGGAAATATTTAGGTTCTCCTCATCTTGTCCCCGTCACCTAGAATATGTTAGATTTTAATAGAGGAACCAGTCAATTGTTAGGGATCCTTCCTATGTTACCTATTACTTTTGGAGGAAATTATATCTATATAGATTTGATGGTTGTCCAAGGCCCTCTAGATTTTAATCTACTTGATCCGAATCAGACCCATAGAAATACTATCAAGGATTGTGACTAAAAAAAGGTCGAACAAATACTTAAAAGAATCCAAATAGTAATAAAAAATGCCTTGAACCAGTGGCCATGGTAGCTGACGCAGAACGACGAGGACCTCGGTCAAAGCGCGCTGACCGAGGCCCATGGAGACTGGCGGGACCCACACTGAAAATTGGTAGTTTCCTCGAGACGCCCTTGAATGGTAAGGGGGTTTGGAAACACCGGAGCGATCACAATCAACGATTGATGCGTGGTAGCGGAAGAGAGAGAGAAACCACCGCGATCGTGCGTTAACGACCGAGCAAGTTGACCTCGCTCGATGAGCGAATGATGTTGGATATGGAGGAGCCCAGATCGGACGGCCGAGATTACGCCCAATAGACAGAGAAAAATTCATAGAGGATTAAGCCGTGATTTAAGAGGATTTGGAATCCGTTGACCTTCATGGTGGAGAAAGCGATGAATCGACAAGCGGGCTGGTGCAGTTATGATGAAGACACGTGGCGACTTCCTGAGCGTTATGCTGACACCGAACAGGGAATTCCAAGCACCCAGGTGACAGGCGAATTGACACAAGAAGGAGAGGAAATGAACAGACATGGAGGTCAAATGGCTAAAGCCATGAGCCAAGCTAGCGAACGAGAGATTAGAAGGGAAGAGAGATTCAGATCGAAGAGTCCAAGCGATGAGAGAGACAGAGAGTAGTAAAGCTGAGCAGAGGAGACAGATGGCCGAGCTGACCACAGGAAGCATCGAGCACCAAGAGCGTGAAGAATCAAGCCTTCCCATAGGGGAATCTGTCAGGATTGAGCATCACAGTTGGCTCTTTCCATTGTAGACCGAGAGTCACAGAGAAGGTAGGAAGAATAAGAGTCTATGTTCTCCAAGTGGCTTGGGGAATCCAAGTGCCACCCTGCCAAGCAAAATTTACTTTAGGAGAACTCATATTGAGTCCCTGCATTTGTAACTCTGCTTTAAAGGCACAATAAAATAATGCCACCACTGAAGTTGGATTAGAGACGTAGCCCTGGAGACTAGTGTGAACTCCTTATTAAAAATTTGTTTGTGTCTAGTATTGCTTACTGTATTTCTCTGTTGTCTTCCCATTCAAAATTTCTATGTATTGGCAATCTAATCGATCCATTGTTTCAATCAGATAGAACGGACACCAACACATGAGTCTGTAATACCTTTGTTTATTAAGTCTTTAACTGAGGTCACTCATGGGGTGAGAATCAGATCAAGTGGTATCAGAGCTCTAGGTTGTAAGGTTAGACAAGCTTGGGTTGGTTTAGCTATGAATGATCACAAGATCAAAGCTCAAATTAAGAGAAGGAGAGTTGGTGGAAACTAATCATGAAATTGGGATAGTTTATTCTCGAAAGACAATGTCAGAAGAGGGTTCCATAGGGTGAGACCCCCAGTTCATAGAAAGTTTCCTACATATGAAGTCTATGGTAGAAGAAATGTACAAGCACTTCAAAAAGCATAAGGAAGAAGATTCATTAGGTTCTAAACAAGAAAAAGAATATGAGCCTCACTCCCATGACCGCTCAAATAGAAAGGGAAAAGAAGAAAGCTTTCCTACACCTCCTAGTAGCATAATAAGAAAGCATCCTTGATTAAGTTAGATGTCAAATTTGATTTGCCTATATATGATGGAGAGTTAAATGCTGAAAAGTTGGACAATTGGATCAGAAAAATTGATGTGTATTGTAGGGTACAAAACATAGACTTAGACAAGAGTGAAATTCAGTTGGCAAGCCTATGCTTAGGAGGCACTGCCTTGGTTTGGTGGGAAGGTAGAACCCAAGCTAATGTGAAGAAGAATGGTAAAACCATCTTTGTCTGGAGTGATTTTTTCTGTGCCATCAAAAAGCAGTTCTATCCATTGTCCTACATGCAACAAGCCTTGATGAGTTGGCAAACTCTTTGGCAGTTGAAAGGGCAAAGTGTGTAAGGGTATACTCAAGAATTTAGAAAGAGAGCATTGATGTTGGGCATCTCATTAGACTCACCAGAAACTCTTTTGAAGTACATTGGTGGTCTACACAGCTACATGAGGCATACCATCCTCATGTTTAATCCCACTAGTATAGATGATGTATCTATACACGCTACTCATCTAGAAGCCAGAGGAAAGAATGGAAATCCAGAAGTTGGGGGACCATCCCAACCCACTGTAAGCAAGAGCAAGGAGAAAAAGAAGAAGAAGTGGAAAGCAAGGAAGGCTAACACTGCACAAAAAGGCAAAGCTTCATGCACCCATTGTAAAAAGGAGGGGCATGATGATGAGCATTGTTGGATTCTGCATCCAGAGCTAAGGCCTAAGAAGTCCAGGGGCAAGAAGAAGAAGGTTGCTGCAGCTATTCATAAAGATTTGGGGTCAGACTCGGGAGATGAAAAAATCATTACAGCCATAGGTATAAAAGGTTATCTGCCTTAGAGAATGCAGAAATCAAGAAGCAAGTGCAGGAGTTGCTTGAGAAAGGGTTCACAGGCCTAGCACATCACCATGTGGGTCACCAATTGTTTTGGTGAGAAATAAAGATGGCTCATGGAGAATGTGCATTGATTACCGAGCACTGAATAAGATAACAATAAAAAACCGTTATCCCCTTCCTTGCATAGATGATCTTTTAGATCAATTGAAGGAAGTTGTTTATTTCACCAAGCTGGATTTGCACAGTGGATACCATCAGGTCATATTTGCAGAACAAGATGCATGGAATACTGCTTTCAAAACAAAGTAGGGATTGTACAAATGATTGGTTATGCCTTTTGGCTTGACCAATTCCCTTAATACTTTCATGAGATTAATGAATGATGTACTTAGACCTTTTCTTGATGATTTTGTTATTGTGTATCTGGATGACATTCTGATTTTTAGTAAAACATGGGAAGAACATTTAAAGCATGTTAAGCAGACATTAGATGTTTTGAAAAGAGAAAATTTTTATGTTAAACTCTCTAAATGTGAATTTGGCAAAGCCTCTCTAAATTATTTGGGTCATATAGTAGGGGAGGTGAATTGAAAATAGATCCCTCTAAAGTGGCAGTCATCATGAACTGGCCTAGGCCCAAGTTTGCTACAGAAGTGAGAAGCTTCTTAGGAGTAGCACAATACTGGAGGAAATTCATTTCAAATTTTTCCTCAATTGCAGCTCCCTTACATGCTTTGACAGGATTGAACAAGGTGTTTCAATGGGGAGGCAAACAACAGAAAGACTTCGACACCTTGAAAGAAAACATTAGTACAACACCTATACTAGCACTGCCAGATCTACAAAGACCATTTGAGATCCAAACTAATGCCAGTGACTATGCCATGGGTGCAGTGTTGACACAACACAGTAAACCCATATGTTATCATTCTAAGACTTTTAATCCTGCAGTAGTTAACTATCCTACCTATGATAAAGAATTGTATGCATTAGTTCAGAGTGTGAAAAAGTGGAAACATTACTTAATGGGCAAAGAGATAGTTATACACACTGATCATCAACCACTTCAATATCTACACTCACAAACTAAGTTGCAACAATCAAGACACTACAGATGGATGGGTTTCCTACAAAAGTTTCATTTGGTCATTAGATATAAAAAGGGCATACATAACAAGGTTGCAGATATGTTATCTAGACCCATTATAAATGCATCTATCATACTTAAGCATCATTCTGTGATGCGTGAAAGCTACATAGAACAGTATGCTCAAGACATGGACTTTAAAGATGCATATGCAACTTTGAGTCAAGGCAAAATAGTAGAAGAATTGGACTATCATGTGAGGGACCGAATCTTATATCATTGTGGGAAACTCTACATTCCACAAACTGAAAGAACGAACATAATTAGGGAAGCACACACTTCTCTGATATTAGGTCACTTTGGGGTAAGCAAAACAATTGCACAGCTGCAAAGGTTTTGCTATTGGTTGAAAATGAGTGAGATAGTTTCTAGATATGTAAAGGGGTGTGCTATGTGTGCTAAAAGCAAGCTCAACAACAGGAAACTAGGCTTGTACACTCCCTTGCCAATTCCTTCTCACCTTTGGGAAAGCATTTCCATGGATTTTGTTGGAGGACTGCCTAAATCTAGGAAAGGTCATGACTATCTATATGTTGTTGTGGATAGGTTCAACAAGATGTGTATTTTGATACCTTGTAGTAAGCAGATTACAGCTGAACAAACTACAAAATTGTTCTTTGAACATGTATGGGTTCATTTTGGATTACCCACTTCTATTATATCTGATTGAGACATCCGATTTGTGGGGAAGTTTTGTTCAAGTCTGTGGGAACTAATGGACACCAAATTAAAGAAAAGCACAACTTTTCATCCACAAAAAGATGTCCAGACATAAGTAGTTAACAAGACAGTGATTCAACCACTGAGAGGATATTGCAGCAAACATCCTAAGATTTGGGATGAGCACTTATGCTATGTGGAGCATGCTTACAATAGAGCCAAACACTCTTCTACAGAGAGATCTCCTTTTGAGACCTGTTTTGGTTTCATACCAAGGTCTCCTTTGGATTTTTTCTTTGGTAAAGATACCATGGTTGATGGACACAGTGATGTGGACAGGGAAACTAGGTTCATTGAACAAATCCAGGAGATCCATCAGGCAATACAGGAACAACTGGAAAAGAGCTAGGCCAAGTACACGGCTAGGCATGATAAGCATTGGATGTAGCATAGTTTTCAAGTTAGAGACCAAGTCTGGTTGTACATTAGCAAGGACAGGATGCAAGGTGAAGGTAAAAAGCTAAAACCTATCGGGTATGGACCTTTCAGGATACTTGAGAGGATTGGTGAGAATGATTTTCGCCTTGATCTGCCAGCTTACATGCACATCTACTCAGTCATAAATGCAGATTGGTTGAGGTTGTTCGAACCCTTAATGATTGAGGACCCTGAAGAGCAGAGTCAATTACCTTCTATTGACAACCTGCTACCGGAATATCTTAATGAGTTGCAGGAAGACAGAGTGTTGGACAAGAAGGTGAGGATGACGCGTAGTGGACAGGTAGAATACCTCAGGATTGGGCTTAAAGGTTCGAAGTCGAGCAGTGCAAAGTGGATTGAGATTGGACAAGTGAGACAATAGTTTCCTCACTTAGTCGATGCTTGAAGAAAACCAACTTTTGGTGGTCCAAAAGTCTTTCAGTTGGGAGGCTGTGATCTGAATCAGATCCATAGAAAGACTATCAAGGATCGTGACTAAAAACAGTTTGAAAAAATCCTTAAAAGAATCGAAACAACAATAAAAAATTCCTTGAACCAGTGGCCATGGTAGCCAACACAGAATGACGAGGACCTCGGTCAAAGCGCGCTGACTGAGGCCCATGGAGACTGCGTAGGAGGCCAAAACAACCCCTAGGAGCCCCAGATCGGAGAAAGGAGGCAGTTTTTGATGTGCGATTAGCGCTAATTGTGCATCGCTAGGAAAAAATGGCTAAAGTGGAAAGCCTCCAGCACCCGGTCGCATGGAGGAACTGAGGAATTGGGGGTGGAAAAAGGAAAAGGTGTTGAAGAAAAAAGGCGGGACCCACAACAAAAACTGACGATTTCCTCGGGATGCCCTTGAATGGTAAGTAGGTTTTGAAACAACAGAGCGATCACAATCAGCGATTGACACGTGACAACAGAGGAGAGAGAGAAACCACCGTGATCATGCGTTAACGGCTAAGCAAGTTGACCGCGCTTGATGAGCGAATGATGTTGGATCTGGAGGAGCCTAGATCGGATGGCTGAGATTGCACCCGATAGAGAGAGTGGAATTGACAGCAGATTAAGCCGTGATTTAAGAGGATTTGGAATCTGTTTACTGCCATGGTGGAGAAAGCAACGAATCGACAAGTGGGCTGGCACAGTTCTGATGAAGACACGTGGCGACTTCCTGAGCATTATGCTGATGCCAAATAGGGAATTCCAAGCACCCAGGCGACAGGCGAATTGACGTAGGAAGGAGAGGAAATGAATAGATATGGAGGTTGAATGGCTAAAGCCATGAGCTGAGCCAGTGAATAAGAGATCATAAGGGAAGAGAGATTCAGATCAAAGAGTCCAAGCGATGAGAGAGATAGAGAGTAGTAAAGCTGAGTAGGGGAGACAGAGGGCTGAGCTGACCACAGGTAGCATCGAGCACCAAGAGCGTGAAGAATCAAGCCTTCCCATAGGGGAATCTATCAGGATTGAGCATCACAGTTGGCTCTTTCCACTGTAGACCGAGAGTCACAGAGAAGGTAGGAAGAATAAGAGTCTGTGTACTCCAAGTGGCTTGGGGAATCCAAGTGCCACCCTGCCAAGAAAAATTTGCTTCAAGAGAACTTATGTTGAGTCCCTGCATTTGTAATTCTCTGCTTTAAAGGCACAATAAAATAAGTCCACCACTGAAGCTGGACCGGAGACGTAGCCCTGGAGACTAGGGTGAACTCCTTATTAAAATTTTGTTTGTGTCTAGTATTTCTTACTGTATTTCTCTGCTGTCTTCCCATTCAAAATGTCTGTGTATTGGCAATTTTATCGATCCATTGTTTCAATCACACAGAACACACACCAACACATGATTTTGTAATACCTTTGTTTATTAAGTCTTTAACTGAGGTCACTCATACGGTGAGAACCAGATCACTGCTCCTTAGCCATGACTATGTTTATGTCATGGGAGCTCTTTTTTCCTCCCTCTTTCGAGTAATGTGTTTCTTGCATGAAGAAATAATTGTGATCATTGATCAGCTTACTTTTATTGGTCCTGAAACGACTCCCAATCAACCATCCTCCCTAAATGGTTTTTATATGCAAGCAGTATCACCCCTACCATAGGTTAATTACATGGTCACCTGTTCCATGCCCACATCTACTGATGATCTAGTAGATGATGTAGTACATAATGTACTAGGGGCAATGGGGCTTGAGTTTTCATTTGGATCCATAGACATGTATCCCTTCCATAGTGTTTTTCTCCCATATGATGAGAAACTCTTGGAATCCATGGCCTCTTTTAGTTTGTGATAAAAAATGTGGAGCAGAGTCCCTTGTCTTGTGTCAAGCTCCTTAGAACATGAAACAAGTACCATGAGGATATTTATTTTTCTATGTCAACCTCATTAAAAGATGAAATGGGTCCTCATGAGGATAGCTCTTTTACTATGTCAACCTCGTTTAAAAAATAAAATAGGTCTTTGTCAACAGAGTTATTTTACTTCTATCAAGCTCATTAAGAAATGAAACAAAGTACCATGATCATAGTTCCTTTACTTGTGTCAAGCTCGTTAAAAAATGAAACAAATACCTTTCCAATTCGAGTCTTTTATTAGATCTCATAAAATCCCAGTCGATTCTTTCACTTGATCTCATAAGTAAACCTTCATTCCATCCACCTGTTAGTAACTAGTAGTCTAGTTAGGTGAATGAAATGAAGCTTGGGGGGCATGTACCTTAAATTGAGTCATTATGCTGGGGGCATGCAAGCTTATCTCAAGCATAGTTTATCTTTGTTTCAAGCTTGTGTAAAAATGAAATCAAATCCAGGCATAATTTGTTTCTGCTTCAAGCTTGTGTAAAATTGAAACCAAATCCAAGCATAGTTTTTCTCATGTTTCAAGCTTATGAAAAATGAAACCATCCCAAAGTATACTCAAGAATAGTTTCTCATGTTTCAAGATTGTGTAAAAATGAAACCATTCCCACTTTACATCTTGTGATTGCTCTTTTTATTGGCCAATTGTTTCTAGATGACCCTTGTTTTTTTTCATTCCATCGTCACCATCTCTTTGGCCGATCATACGCTTTCACTTGGTTGTTTTACCCTTGCCTGAGGAACATCTGTGATGAGTGGTCTTATTAGACAACCTTTTGACCCTTACATGTTTTGAGTAGTTCCATCATCATCGGAACTAATTGCTATCCTTTTTTACCACTGGTTCCTCCAAGAAGAGTCATCTTTCATCTTTTTTCTGCCTCTTGAAATATGAAAATATTTTTGAGTAGTTATCATTTTGAACTTGTTAAATTAAATGAATTGAAGTTGTCTCAATATGCGTTTACCCATTTTTCAGGCTAAGATTGACTATTTATGGAAAACGTACACCTTGGCCAACATGGTCAAGTGGTTCTCTCGAATATTGTTTTCTACTTTTTTGGGGTTCGAGGGGCAAATTACAAAAAAAGGACATGATGGAGTTTTATTTTTTAATCTCTTTTTCAAACTCTATAAATATGAAAAAGATACTGAGTTATCCTTCCACCAGACTCATTAAAAATTTTACGACGACAGACTTGTCACCATGACGAGATCGAGTTTCTCCTTCCTAGGACTCGTAAAACTTACAAGGATGGATTCATCCGAAGGGTGAACTTATATGACAAGCATAAGGTATCCTCTTCAAGATTTTGCAAAAAAAATAGGTACTCATTAGAAATAGTGGGGAAAAAGTGAAAGTGAAACATCTCTTGTATAGACAACATGTCGTTCTTGAACATGACACTCATATGCATCTCGTGTTGGGTTTGGGATCTCCTCACTTAGTCACTTGTCTTTCTTGGTTTGGGTGATCCATTTTGCCTCTCATTTGACTATTCCACTTCGTCGTTATGATCCTTGGTCCTATGTTGAGTCTAATCCTACTACACCCTAGAGTTGTGTCGATGATATGTTCAAGAGAAGTCCTATCTGTAGTCTATTACCTATACATTGTCTGACTCTTTGTTGCAGTCTTGGATCTTACTCATTCCATTCCACTTTATTCCTTGTTTTGTATCGATGATGAGGGAATCATTATGACCCTCCTTCGACGAGTCACTTCCTATCGACTTCAGCTCATTATCCAGGAAGATGACTTAGAAACTCGCTTTTAGTACTTTAAAGCTTGCATTCCTTAGTGGCAAGTTCTTTGCATCCGATGACAAGTTTTCAGCGTTGGCCTTTGATCGGATGATTCCATGACTATTTGACTTCAGCTTCATTTTCACATTCACGGATTGTATTGTCATACCTTGAGATCCATTTTCATTATTGGTGGTTTCTCTCGTGCCTGTTAATGGTTCACATCATTGGCCAGTACTCAAGTGGTTTTCTAGCATATTTGACTTCGATACATTCATTCACTTGTTAGAATTCATACTTTGATCGGGTTGGGATGGAGCACAAGGCCTTGAGTCTTGTCTAATATGACTCAAGCTACACGGAGTTATGTATTATTCATGATTGTACACATGTTTCTGCTATAGTAGGTGGTTACGTCCATACCTTGGATCTTAGATTTACAGATGATCCTTCTCATTCAGATGGCTACGTCCATACCACATATATTTTTTATAGTTCTTTATATGGATGGTTGTGTTCATACCGTGGATTCATGTTTGATATCAAATATTTATATGTATATGTGTTCTTCATTGTTAGTTCTCCTGACAGTGTTTGTTCTTGTCCTTGAAAAATGTCGTAAAGCATGTCAGCCATCACTCCCTATTCTGCCTCCATGCTTTAGGGGGTATTTGTTGAACAATATTTTGTCACACCTCCTACACTTCCTTGTGACATACCCTTAAGTTCTAGAATCATGACCATCATGCAATCTACTCATTCATATATGTAGCTCATATCCTCCCTAAGGCATTGATTGGAAAATACCTTGAGCTTCCCCTAAAGGAAATAGCTCCAAAACCCTAGTTTGAGAATCATCACTCTTCTGAGAATAAAAAACATGACGGCCACTTGTTTCATTATACTCTACCCATGATGGCATTTCTCTATTTAGTTGTATACTTGCAATGATCCAAAAAAGGAAAATTTTCCAAAGAGGATGTGAAGCTTCATGATCTAAAAGCTTCCAGAGTGGTGAGCTTGAGGTTGTTAATTGTAGACAAGGTTGAGTTCTCCCAACTTGGACTCTTGGTCTCATCCCTATGAGCTACCGCCTTGAGATGAGTGCCTACTCCTATCTTTGGAGAGATCCTAACTCCCTTTCTCTACCTATATATTCATCCTCTCCCATTCCCAAATGGCTGGTCTATGTCTATTTTCACCCTTATTCTAAGATTGTGCCTATATGATACTCATTTGTCTTGGAGAAGGAGTTCTTGGAGAGCTTACCTTGGAATTGGACATTCATTACAAGGAGATCCTATCAACATCAAGGCTTGGTTGCATGCTTCCCCTTATTTCCTATTAATATACAACTATTGGTTCATTTTTCATTGATGTGTATGCTCATGTATCATCTATCTTAACATTCCTTGATCAGTTAAGTAGGTTATTTTTTAATATGCTATTTGTACTTGAATGCCTTGATGTGTCTTGATCTCTTGTTTAGTTACATAATTGTTGTAAGCAGCACGAACAATCTCATTATGCAAGTGATTCAAGGTCTTCAACAAAAGAGATTGAGATAACATTAGAACAAGGTAGCCCATATTCTTCATCTCTCTTTTCAATTGTAACTTAGGAAAATGTCTAGTAGATTGTCACATAGGTTGCTAGTCCCACTCATTAGGCTAGAGGGATAGTCGTTGTTCGTAGAGAGGATTTACCTAGACAAAAACAACCCATAAACATCATTTAAACACATTTTCATGGATCAAAATCATGAATAAACTAATCAAGGGAGAGGATTTATCTTTCGTTTTTCTACTCTGTGTCCAACATGACTATCTTAGTTGTTTTCACGCTGGCAACACAAGATCCTTTTAGGCTCAAGGGCAATCAACACGGATTCGATGAGCAGACTCGCGTTGGTCGCCCTGATTTTAAAATTTGAAATCATCCTCCTAACCAAAAAGAAATCCTCTGCAATGGCATGAAATTAGAATGAAAAGAAAGAGAAAACGAAGAGCTCTTACCTATAGCTTACATTTTGTGCAATGGTGGCCTAGATCTCCCATGCAACTCGCTTGAAGAATCATAAAAATGGGGTAAAATGCACTCTCCAATTTACTCCAAGTGAAATGGTAAAAGTGTTTTTACTTTTGGTCTATTTATAAGTTTTTCAACACATTTTTTCCATTATTTTATTATTTTCCCCTATATCAGGGACGTGTGGTTGTCTTTGTGCAATTGCAACCTCTTTTCGATGGTTATAATGATCATTTTTTACCGATTCAACGAGTTTTTGTTTTATCTCTTTTTAGGACTCATGAAAAATACACAAAAAATGAACTCCCCTGGAGTCCTCTTTAAGCTATTTCCTAACACTCGTAATATGTAAATATCGTCAAGTAGTTGTCTTTTTGAACTCATTAAATTAAATGAATTAACATCATCTTAGTGTACATTTACTCCTTTTTTAGGTTAATTGACTATTTACGAAAAATGTACACAATGGTCGACATGGTCAAGAGGTTCTCTCAAATATTGTTTTCTACCTTTTTTGGGTTCGAGAGATAAACTACGAAAAGGGACCTGATGGAGTTTTCTTTTTCGTCTCTTTTTCATATTCTCTAAATATGAAAAATATATATCGAGTTACTCTTCTGTGGGACTTGTAAAAATAAAACGACGAAAGACTTATCATCTTGACGAGAATGAGTTTCTCCTTTGTAGGACTTGTAACACTTAATAGGATGGATTCATTAGAAAAATGAACTTATATGGAAATCATATGCTATCCCCTTCATGCTTGCAATAAAAAATAATTGGGGTACGCACTATAAATAGTGGAGAAAATGAAAGTGAAACATCCCTTGTATGGGTAGCATGTCACTCTTGAATATGACACTTATCTATTTCTCTTGTTGAGTTTGGGATATCCTCACTCAGTCACTTGTCTTTCTGGGTTTGGGTGATCCATTTTTCCTCTCATCTAGCTATTCCATTTTTTCATCATGACCCTTGGTCCTATGTTGATTCAAATATTGCCACACTTTGGAGTCGTGTTGCCGATATGTTCAAGAGAAGTGTTATCTGCAGTTTGTTACCTATACATTGTCTAACCTTTTTCTATGGTCTTGGATCATACTCTTTCATTCGACTTTATTCCTTATTTCATTTTGATGATGAGGTAATCATTATGTCCCTCCTTCTACGGGTCACTTCTTGTTGACTTTAGCTCATTATCCAGGAAGATGACTTAGAGACCCCCTTTCAGTACCTTATGGAAAGTTCTTCGTATCCGATGACAGGTTTTCATCAGTGGCCTTTGATCAGATGATTCCACGAGTGTTTGACTTCAACTTCATTTTCACATTCATGGATTGTATTGTCGTACCTTGAGATACATTATCATTATTCATGGTTTCTCTCATGCATGTTAATGATACACATCATTGGCCCGTAATCAAGTGGTTTTCTAGCATGTTCGACTTCGACACATTCAATCACATGTTAGAATTCGTACTTTTATTGGTTTAGGGATGGAGCGCAAGACCATGACTTTTGTCTGATCTGACTTAGGCTACGTGGAGTTATGTATTATTCATGATTGTACACATGTTTCTTCTATATGGTGTAGTTGCATCCATACCTTGGATCTTATATTTCTAAAGAATCCTTTTCATTTGGATGGCTGCACCCATATTGTGAATCTTTATCACATGGTCTTTCCTATCCAGGTGGTTACGTCCATACCATGGATTCATGTTTTGATATTAGATATATATATATGTAT
The DNA here is from genome assembly GCA_000404065.3 of Pinus taeda. NCBI lineage: Eukaryota > Viridiplantae > Streptophyta > Pinopsida > Pinales > Pinaceae > Pinus > Pinus taeda. The sequence continues at coordinate 32,701 of APFE030747901.1, read as the reverse complement.
ATGCATCCTTGATTTTCAAGTCTCTTGACAGTGCTTGTTCTCTTCCTTGCAAAATCTCGTAAATAATCTTTAACCACCACTCCCTATTATGCCTTCATGCTTTAGGAGGCATCTGTTATATAATATTTTTTGACACCTCCTGCACATCCTTGTGTCATACCCCGAAGTTCCCAGAACTTGGAAAGTATATAGTTTACCCATCCTAATATCCAATCCACATCCTCCCTGAAGACTTAATGAAAACATGCCTTGAGCCTTCCTTGAATAAGTAAGCTCTAAAACCCTAATTTCAAGACCAACATGACCATGACACTGAAAACTAGTGTTGATGGAAAGTTGCATTATACTAGCCTCATGTTGCCAGTGCACTTTTTACTTAGATACTTGCGCTAATCCCTAAAAGGAAAGTTTTCCCAAAGAGTACAAAATACTTTGTGATCTATAGGCTGCATGAACGATGAGTTGGAGGTTGTTCGTTGAGGATGTGGTCGAATTTCCAAATATTTCCCTTTGATCTTATCCTTATGATCTACCTCCTTGAGATGAGGGCCTTCCCTTATCTTTGGAGAGATCCTAACTCCCTCTCCTTGCCTATATATTCATCCTCCCCCATTCCCAAATGGTTGGTCTCTGATTATTTGCACCCTTATGCTGAGTAGTGCCTACATGCTACTCATTTGGCTTGGACAAGGAGGGCTTGGAGATATTGAGCTTGGACTTAGACACTCACTCAAGGAGGGCTTATTGACATCAAGGCTTGGTTGTATGCTTCCTATTTTACACTTAATATATACAATTGTTGGTTCAATTTCCATAAATGCTTGTGTGAATGCACATTTATATTAATGCTCCTTGATCTGTTAAGTGAATTTCTTTTGATTATGTTTATTTCACTTGTATGCTTTATTGTATCTTTGATCTCTTGTGTAGGTATTCAAACACTGTGAGTAGTAGAGATGAGACTAAGGAGCGAGTGATTAAGATCTTCAAAAAAGGAGTGCGATATAACATCACAATGAGGTAGGTCTCCTTCCTCTTTTCTCATTTTGATTGTAATTTAGGAAAGTATCTCATAGATTGTCATGTAGGTTGCTAGTCCCACTCATTGGGCTAGAGGGACCATCTCTGTCTGGAGATAGGATTTACCTAGACAACAAGAGGAGTTGGTGACAATGTTCAAGATATATCATGGAAACTAAGTAGAACCGCTTCCAGGTTCCTCTGAGTAAAGAATTGAAGTTGTTAAGGTTGAAAGAAACCGAGAACCGACCTGGAGCATGTGAGGAATGATGCATCAAAAACTTCATTAGACTAGAGGCCATCCGAGGAAGTGGCAAGGAGATATTTTCATAAACCATCTTTTAATTTTCATGTTTTTCTATTCAGTTTGTTTTTAGCTATCATTCTATTTATTTGTAACCAACAATATCTTTCTGTTGTAATAATTGTAGGTTTTAGAGCTTCCACGTTGAGACAGTTGGTCATTCAGACAACTGGATGCTCACACTAAGATATTTTGTAATGGATTTTCAAGCTCTCCCTCTCCTTATAAAAGGTATGAAGAAATACTTAATAAATGTTCAAAATTTGTGGGAAACACTTCTCCCTTACTGGACCTTGTCCTATTTTCATAAAGGCCTTTATGAAGCTCATTGTATGCTAGTTTTCTTTAAGACATTAATACAAAGTTCCAGGTGATTCCAACTTATTAGACTTGCAATATGCCCTTCTCTCTTTGTATCATCATACGTGTAAATATTCCTCTCAAAAAATGTGTCAATTCATAGCTAGATGTATTTCATTCATATGCATATTCATTTAAATCAAATCATTGGGGGATAATACCTACAGTATGTTATAAATTTAATCTTTAAACAACGCTACATGTGTCTCCACATTTCATAAGCATTGTCCTCTATCATTTCTTTCTGATCTTTGACATGCATAATTCTTAGATATTAAGCTATGTATTAAAGAATCCTCCTCTACTATATTCTGTTGGCATTATGACACAAGTTTAGCGCTATGAGATAGGTTTTTTCCTTGATGGCAACTCACTCAAATGATAGATCACAGTTCAGGCTCTCAGAATGAAAGAAAAAGAGATATACGCAGGTTCCTCTTAACCAAGTCGCGTATACATGCGGGTTTGATAATCAAAAGGCGCATATATGTATGCATGCACTTTCATGTACAGAAAAGCACGTACATGTGGGAAAACTTATTTTTAGTCCATGGTATTTAGTCCTTGGTATTTGGACCTATGACTTGGGTCCATGGTATTGATTCTCTATGATTTTGGATCATGGTATTGAGTAAGGCCTAAGACTATAAAAGGGGAAGGAGATCATTCGGCAAAGGTGTTAACTCAAGTATTGAATATCTTATGGTGAGCAAGATCTAGAATTGGGTTATGGTGCATAGCTGGATCTAAACCAAGGAGGAACCTGAGCGCTAGAAGAAGCATAAGTTCTATTGTTGGGTCAAGATCTTAAGGCTTGAATAGTAGTATCTTTGTGTGATTTTGATCTATTATATTTGGCGCATGATTTGATCTATAAATCTGATAATCTAGGTATAGCTGATGTTTGAATAAGTGAAAAGGATAAATTATCTTTTATAGATCTGTACGCAGGTTCGACATATAAGAGGTGCATATACACGTTGGTTCAGTAAGTCAAAACTGTGTATACACTATTTGACCTTAATACAGTGGTGTATGCACACAGGTTTCTACCTATTGAAGTAGCGCACAGCTCATGAAATATGTTTTAGCTGCTTCTATTTATTGTTGCAGTGTTCTGGGTTTAAGATTGGTTTCTGGTTACTATTAATGTATTCTAGTTACAACATTTAGAGAAGTAATTGTTCGATTCAGTTTTGATTGAAGAAAAGGATATTGGCTGATGCAGATATATTTGATGTTTGATTAATGTTATTGATGGATCTAGTCTAAAAATTTATGAAACGTGGTCCCTGGAATAAAGAGAAGGTTGTAGCCTTCTCTAGGTCAGCACCTACGTATTAGTACATCAGTGAGTACAAGAGCTAAGGGGGTTGTAGCTCCCTTCTAGGAGAAGCTAGAGAATGAGAGAAGGTAGTAGCCTTTTACAGGTAGAAGCTTGCGTACTGGTATAAGACTGCGCCAATACATAAATATTGTAAAAAGAAGTTTCTTATTAAAAGAAGATACAGACGAATTACAGCAGGTGGTTTTCACCCACATTGGGTTTCCACCTTATATCTTGTGTCCATGTGTATGATATGTTCTGTTTTACTGCACCTGTTTACTATTCTTATAGTTAATGAAGTTCTAATGCACTGATTAAAGATCAACATTTAATGAATCATAAGTTTACTGATATACGCTGGTTTCTTTAGACACAATAGTGTATATACACAGTTTCTGATAACTAAAGTAGCGTATAAAAATATGATTATGAAATGAAAAATAATTTATTTGATAATACTGATTCACCCCCCACCCCCTCTGTATTATTTCCAACAATTGGTATTAGAGCAGGTCCTTCAGAAGAAGCTTGATCGCTTGAAGGAAGATCTATCATCATGAGCAACTATGAAAAATAGGCATCTATCAGGCCACCAATCTTTGATGGGAGCAACTTCGTCTATTAGAAGGTAAGAATCACAACCTATATTCAATCTCTTGGTACAGAAGTTTGGGATATTGTGGAAGCAGGATACACATTTCCATTAGTAACTCCTACAGATACGGCTGGTAAGAAGTAGTATGAAACAAATGCAAAGGTTGTCAATAATCTATTAGGGAGTTTATCTCAATCAGAATTCGTCAAGGTTATGAAGCTCAAAACCGCAAAAGAAATATGGGACAAGATTGTTCTGAGCTATGAAGGAGATGATCAGGTAAAACGTTCAAAACTACAAACTCTCAGAATTCAATATGAAAGTATCATAATGCACAATGATGAAAGTGTGGCTAATTATTTCTTACGTATAGATGAAATTGTTAATCATATGAAAATTTTGGGTGAAGAAATAAAATAAGTTACCTTGGTTGAAAAAGTTCTAAGATCTTTGTCTTCTAAGTTTGAATTAAAAGTTTTTGCCATAGAAGAAAAGGAGAATCTACAGAGCATTACCATGTCACAACTACACGGAATCCTAACTACTTTCGAAATGAGAAAAGGGGGACCATCAGATAGGAGAGAAGCCGCATTCAAAGCTTCAGGAAAAGAAGATAACAATAAGTTAGGACATATGTTAGAAGGAGAGGAAGAATCAAACTTTGTTAAGAACCTTCAACGGGGTTCTGGAAGATTTAGAGGTAAGCTACCTTTCAAATGCTTTTCTTGTGGAAGAGTCGGTCATTATGCAACCAAGTTCCCTCATAAAGATAAGCTTTACAAAGGTAAGGAACCAATTAGATGGAACATAAAACATAATGTAAGTAAGAAGATCTCTTATACTCATGAAGACAGTGATGGATTTTGAATTAGTGATGAAGATGAACAATGTAATGATTATAGACCTTTGATGGCTTATGAAGATGATGATTTCTTGTATGCTATAGATGAAGATGATCTCTATGAAGAAATTTATAAGCTTAAAATATGTTTAGAAGAAAAGAGTATGATAATAGATACTCTGACATTCTAACTTGCTGAAAAAGAAAAACACAATGAAAAGCTAGAATGTGAAATTGTGGGACTTAGAAAAGATATTGAGAAAACAAAAGCTCCTAATCTTATATTTTCTAAAGGATCTGAAACTTTAGATGAGATTATCAAAGTGCAGTGTTCTCCTTTGATCAAGACAGGTCTTGGATATTCTAAAGAATCATCTCAAGCACAGAAGCCATCCACCTCCAAAAGTTATCTTGATGCAGCAAGGAGAAGTGAATAGGTTGACAAGTGACAACAAAGGCATAAAGCAGATCACCAAGTAAATCAGGGTCAATCTACTTCAAGGATGAACATAGATCACCAAGTAAATTGGGGGCAATCTACTTCAAGGATGAACAGAAGCTACAACCAACTGCAGATAAATCATTCTCAATTTGCCTCAAGAATGAATGTCTATGGAAACTACAATCACCTGGACGGTAGGCTTGATAATCACATGAATTTCTTCAATGGCCAATGTTTCTCTTGTCACAACTTTGGCAACAAAGCAACTCAATGTGTTTCCTACAAGACCATCATGACCAGAGAAGCACGAAATCAAAGGAGTGTGACTAGGATCATGAAAAGGACCTACAATAACTTTTCTGCTCTTGAAAATGAAATAGAATGTTTTATTTGTAATAACTTTGGTCATAAATATTCTGAATGCAGGAGTAGGTTTCGACAAACAACTCAATAGGAGCAAGCTTCATTGAGTCCCAAAACTTGGAGAAAGAAAGGACTGCAACCAGAAAGATGTGGTATAGCCTTATATATGGAAGGACAGGAAAATCAGTGGTACATCGACAGTGGATGCTCGAAACATATGACAGGTGATAAAGAAAAACTTCAGCCATATAGTGCCTTAGAAAAGGAGAGGAAGCTCTCATTTTGAAATGACACCCTTGCACTCATAAAAGGTAAAGGTTCTGTTCTTTTGAAAGAAAAGGTCAAAGCTGGAAATGTTATGTATGTTGATGGCTTAAAGCATAATCTATTGAGTGGCAGTCAAATGTATGATCAAGGAAATGAGGTAATATTTCGATCAAATGGATGTATTTTTCATGAGCTTGATACATGAGAAACAATGATCAAAGACATAAGAACTCCAAATAATTTATACATACTCAAGGGAGGACAACAACAATGCCATATAAGCAAGAATGATGAACACTGGCTATGGCACAGAATATTGGGACATCTAAGCTTCTCTCAGATAAGGAAAGCATGCAAATATCAGGTGGTTCGTGATCTCCCTGACATTAGAATTCCAAACAATACAATATTCAAATCATGTCAGTTTGGTAAGCAAACTAGAACTATTTTTTCTGAGAAGGAAGGATCAACTAGTAAGCCACTTAAACTTGTTCATACTGATGTATGTGGTCCATCCAAGAAAATGTCACCTCAAGGAGAAGAATACTTCATATTATTGATTGACAACTTTTCCAAGATGTGTCAGATAGGACTCTTGAAGCATAAAGACGAAGCTTTCGAAAAGTGCAAAGCATTCAAAGCCTTGGTTGAAAATGAATTAGATCGCATAATCAAATGCCTCGAGTCTAATCGAGGAGGGGAATTTATCTCGGATGAATTCTTCGACTTTTGTGAAGAACATGGAATAAGAAGGGAATTCTCTACTGCAAGGACTCCTCAGCAAAATGATTAGTAGAAAGGATGAATAGAATGGTTCAACAAATGGCTCGTGCTATGCTTGATGAGTCTAGAACTCCTACAACCTTTTGGGGTGAAGCTCCATTTGCTACCATTACTATTGTCAACAAGACAAACGTCCAGGTAAACAATACTCAGAATCCTCATGAACTTTGGTATGGTAAGACTCCTACAGTAAAATACTTCAAAATTTTTGGAAGCAAATGTTATAGCAAAAGGACTGATAAAAACCTTGGCAAGTTTGAACCTAGAGCAGATGAAGGAATTCTCCTTGGTTACTCTCCCCACAACAAAGAATATAAGTGTTACAATAAAAGACTTGGAAAAATTGTTGAAAGTATTGATGTAGTGATTGATGAAGAAGGAAATATTCCTAGGCAGGTAAAATCCAAAGATTTTGAAGATGATGAGGACTGTCCTTCAACATCAAATCAGACTTATGATGAAGAAGAAACATATGAGGCACCAAAAGAACAGATAAGGGTAGAAGAAAAGACTCTATCTAGGTATGTCCAGAAGAATCATCTAGAGACTCAAATTTTGGGGCAAAAAGAGGCAAGTGTATAAACAAGAAGAACTATTTTAGAAGCTTCAAGCTCTCTAGCATTGCTCTCCTCCACTGAACCACGAAATGTAAGTGAAGCATGCAAAGATGAATGTTGGGTCAAGGCCATGAATGAAGAACTTGATTAGATTGAAAAGAATAACACTTGGGAGTTGGTTCTAAGACCAAATGATAATAATGTCATAGGGACCAAATGGATATTCAAAGACAAGCTGAATGAAAATGGAGATGTTATTACAAAGGGTATGCTCAACAAGAAGGTATAGACTTTGAAGAAATTTTTGCACCATTTGCTAGACTTGAAGCCATAAGAATGTTCCTTGCTCTTTCTAGCTTTCAAAAGTTCAAAGTATTTCAAATGGATTTGAAATCTACCTTTTTAAATGGAGACTTAGAAGAAGAAGTGTATATTGAGCAACCAGACGGATTCATCCTTGGAAATGATCCAAAACTTGTATGCAGACTTAAGAAGGCACTCTATGGTCTTAAACAGGCTCCAAGGGCTTGGTATTATCATTTGGAAAAATACCTCCATCAACAAGGTTTTTCAAAAGGATCAGTAGATAGCAATCTATATATAAAAATTGATAATGAGAAATTGGTAATACTTGTTGTGTATGTTGATGATATCATCTTTGGTAGTAATGAAGAAGCCATGAGTCAAAAATTTTCTTTGGTGATGCAGAAAGAATTTGAAATGTCCTTACTTGGTGAGCTGACATATTTTCTTGGTTTACAAGTTCAACAAAATAAAGACGGTATCTTTTTATCACAAACCAAGTACCTCAAGCAGATCTTGAAGAAATATGGCATGGAAGATTCAAAACCAGCATGTATCCCTATGGTAACAGGATGTAGCCTCAATGCAAATGACGATTCAACAGTAGTACATCAACCAACCTATAGATCCATGATTGGTAGTCTTCTCTATCTAACAGGTACCCGACCAGAAATCATGCATGTAGTGGGCATAGTTGGAAGATTCTGGGCAAATCCAAAAGAAGCACACCTTCAGGCAGTTAAAAGGATTTTCAAATATCTTCAAGGAACACAAAACTATGGTTATTGTATCCTAGAGATACAAATCTCACACTTCATGCATATACAGATGCAGATTGGGTAGGAAGCATGGATGACAGAAAAAGCACTAGTGGTGATGCATTCTTTATGGGTTCCAGATTAGTATCTTGGTTCAACAAGAAACAAAGTTCAATTGCTTTATCTATAGCTCAAGCGGAATATGTGGTTGCTGCATCTTGCTGCACACAACTCCTTTGGATGATGCAAACTTTGCAAGACTTTCAAATCACTTGTACTACACCTATCTCCATTTTATGTGATAATATAAGTGCAATCAGTATTTTAAAGAATCCTATCATGCATTCAAAGACCAAGAACATACCTATCAAATATCATTTTCTCCGAGAACAAGTGCTTGATAAAAAGGTCAAATTGGAGTATGTTCCCTCCAAGGAAAAGGTTGCTGATATACTCACCAAAGCACTGCCTAGGGATACATTTGAA
>APFE030747901.1:0-22948 GCA_000404065.3 Pinus taeda | reverse complement strand
TTTCTATGTCATGTATTTCTTTTCTTTATCAAGGTCATGTAACAACCTACTTTAGTTTCCCCATTATGCCTGGGATGAATAATGTAATGTTATTGCTTTATCATGTGTAAACCTTTTGTGTATCCCCACTTGGTTGGGTGGATGAGTCAATATTGGTATATCCCCACTTGATTGGGAGATGGATGTATGTATGAGTCTTTGGTGATAGGAAGGTCATTTATGATGTATAAAGTCATGTTTCTTCTTGTAGAACATCTTCTTCTAGACCTTGCCTATAGTCAGGGGGAGCATGGACAACACAACAGAGAATAGATTTCAGCATGTACTCAGGGGGAGCATAACCCTTTGCACTTGATGACAAAGGGGGAGAATGAATTTGAGTGACTTGGGGTTGCCATCAAGTCCAAAGGGGGAGATTGTTGGCATTATGACACAGGTCCAACGCTATGACATAGGTGTTGTCCTTGATGGCAACTCACTCAAATGACAGATCACAGTTCAGGTTCTCAGAATGAAAGAAAAACAGATATACGTAGGTTCCTCTTAACCAAGTCGCGTATACATGCGGGTTCGACGATCAAAAGGCGCGTATACATATGCACACATTTTCATGCATAGAAAAGCGCGTACATGTGGGAAAACTTATTTTTAGTCCATGGTATTTAGTCCTTGGTATTTGGACCTATGGCTTGGGTCCATGGTATTCATTCTCTATGGTTTTGGACCATGGTATTGGGTAAGGCCTAAGACTATAAAAGGGGAAGGAGATCATTAGGAAAAGGCATTAACTCAAGTATTGAATATCTTATGGTGAGCAAGATATAGAATTGGGTTATGGTGCATAGCTAGATCTGAACCAAGGAGGAACCTGAGCACTAGAAGAAGCATAAGTTCTATTGTTGGGTCAAGATCTTAAGGCTTGAGTAGTAGTATCTTTGTGTGTTTTTGATCTGTTATATTTGGCGCATGATTTGATCTATAAATCTGATAATCTGGGTATAATTGATGTTTGAATAAGTGAAAAGGGTAAATTATCTTTTATAGATCTGTACGCAGGTTCAACACATAAGAGGCATGTATACACACTGGTTCAGTGAGTCAAAACTATGTATATGTTGTTTGACCTTAATACAACAGTGTATGCACGTAGGTTTCTACATACTGAAGTAGTGTACGTCTCATGAAATATGTTTTAGATGCTTCTGTTTATTGCTGCAGTGTTTTGGGTTCAAGATTAGTTTCTAATTACTGTTAATGTATTCTGGTTACAACATTCAGAGAAGTAATTGTTTGATTCAGTTTTGATTGAAGAAAAGGAGATTGGTTGATGCAGATATATTTGATGTTTGATTAGTGTTATTGATGGATCCAGTCTAAAAATTTATGAAACGTGGCCCTGGAAGAAAGAGAAGGTTGTAACCTTTTGTAGGTCATCACCTACGTACTATTACATCAACAAATATAAGAGCTAAGGGGGTTGTAGCTCCCTTCCAGGAGAAGCTGGAGAACGAGAGAAGGTAGTAGCCTTCTGCAGGTAGAAGCCTGCGTACTGGTATAAGATTGCACTAGTACAAAAATATTGTAAAAAGAAGTTTCTTATTAAAAGAAGATAGAGACGAATTGCAACAGGTGTTTTTCACCCACATTGGGTTTCCGCCTTATATCTTGTGTCCATGTGCGTGATCTGTTCTGTTTTACTGCACCAATTTACTGTTCTTATAGTTAATGAAGTTTTGATGCACTGATTAAAGATCAACATTTAATGAATCATAAGTTTACTAATATACACTAGTTGCTTTAGACATAATAACGTATATACACAGTTTCCCATAACTGAAGTAGCTTATACAAATCTGATTATGAAATGAAAAATAATTGATTTGATAATACTGATTCACCCCCCCCCCCCCTCTCAATGTTATTTCCAACATATTCCCCCATTATATTTGTTTCAAAAATTAAACCCACTACTTATTCTTAATCTGATATGGCCATCTAAAGTTGAATGTTATCAATTAAATGGTCCTATGTACAAATTTCTTTCTAACTGGTATCTTTATGAATGATTCCGAATCAAAATCATTTGTATTTTTGTGACATAATTGAAATGTTGTAAACCTCTACTCTGAAATGTATCAAGCACTCTTTTAATATGTCCTAGGCACTAGTCTACAATTAACCTAGAGGTTGTCTCTAGGAAGCTTTCCTATCTCCTGAAGCACTTGTGCTCCTAGTGCTAGAAAAAGCTACAACAGTAGGGAGGGGAGATTCAAACTACATAGCACAATATATAAAGAGAGAAGATAAAGACCAAAAGAAACTCAAAGAGGCTTTTAGTGGGAAAGCGAGAGATGAAATCATATGATCTAGCTTCAAAAATCTAAGATCATCATTGAAAACCTTGGATGACATCAATAAAGCTTCTTGGAAACAATCAATTATTGTTGAGTACCACTCTTCACTGCTTATTGAACTCAAGCTACAAAACCAATACCATATAGACGATAAATATTCACTATTAGAGGAATGCCAACATTTTGTTTAATGAACTATTGTTTGGAAAAGAAAGGGAAACACTCAATTAGTGTTAAGTACCACTCTTCACTGCTTCTTGAACTCAATCTATAGAACTAGTTCCATATAGATGATAAAACTCCACTATGAGGGGACTACTAACTGTGCCTTTAATGAAATATTGATTGGAAAAAAAAGGAATAAATTTGACACCATATGTTGCCTCTAGATTATGTTTTACCAACCACTACAATTGCTAATGTGTACAATTACTCCAACAACCAAGGAAATATAAATTGCACAAATAAAATAAAATAACACTTTGCTCCATGCTCATGTTTCTCAACACTCCATTGATAAGGAAGCTACATACTTTTCCCTCCAACACTTCCATAGGATAGAAATGGTTTTCTTATAGTGGTTTTTACCTAGCATTGATATCATTGTAAAATTGTGACCAACAATAAAGTGGCACTTTGTTCTTAGTTGTTACATAAAGGAGAAATTATTCTATGCTCTCAAGGTTTAAAAAGGAGAATTTTTTAATTCCAACTCTTTATCACTTCAAAAAATCATAAAATAAACCACTTTGGCATTCACAAAAGACAAAAAAAAATTACTTCTAAGTCTACATTAGCTCATCATTGACATAATTTATGTTAAGCAATGTGAAGTGAAGTATGATTTTTCAAAGTAAATATTTTCAAGGAAGTAGAAAAACATTAGTGGACAAAAATAGGCTTGAATCTAGACACTATGGCAAGGCCAAAAATAAGGGCATTGAAATATGGTTGAGATTGTGAAATATTTGTCAATCAAACTTCTAATTCTATGAGTAATTTGACTATAAATTTTGCAAACCTTCTCTTGAGATGCATTATACTTAGATGTAATTGCACTGCTAAGAGCCATTGCTAAGTCAGCGAGAGGAGTCATAAACATACTAGTGATTGCCCCAAAAGGTGAAAAGAGACGTTGATAGGATTCTAAAATTGAAAAAATTGTACTATTAAATTGAAAAAATTAATCTTGTCATGGAAAAACAACTTATCTAAAAATGATATTTTTATTTTAATCAAACACCACCAAGCACAAGGATTGAAAATATTTTTTAATAAGAATATACTTGGTTGAGTTACTTTTCTAAGGAAAGAATGAATAAAAAATGTGTTGAAAGGGACAATCCCCACCACTCATTGATTTAAGATAATCTCTATCTAATTTACCTATTGAACACTTTGGTCAAGCAATTTTTATGAGGTTTATTAAAATAAAAACATGTTGGTTTTTCCCTATAATTTGCTTGAACATTTAGAGATGGATATTATAATTTTGTCAGTGTAGAAATACATATAAACAACATGGATCCCAAATAAAAGACCCTATAAACATGTGGGATCTAAAAGTTTAGGAAAATAATGTAAAAATTATTCTTAATAGATCATTGATCATGAACATTCTCTAATCAAAACTAAATGCAAGTACTATAATGAAAAAAAACATTGTGCATTATTCAAAAAACGTACAGTGATTTTGATAGGGAAATTTGAGCACAAGGTTCTTCGATAATTTGACGCCAGGTGTGTCTTCTAACCTATCTATCTATAAATTCAAAGATATCTTACATAGTCCATTCATGGTATCTTTACAACACCTATTACATACCTTATTCATATTTTTGTACACCACATCTTTAGAGCTGCATTCTTGAGAGTAGTTTTCCATTTCTGGATTCACAAATTATGTCTAATGTGTTCATTGACCTCTACTATTTTACTTGATTCTAAGAAAATTAAACCACCTTTCCTTGCCTTCCCACATATCTCACCTTGATCTATTTCATGTTTAGAATTTGGAAGAGCTCCTTCAACATGCCTCCAATTATTGCCAAAATCATTAACATATTTCCCACCTTCATTTGGGGAGGCTCTTGCATTGAGTATAGAATGAACCATATTTTCTTGATATAAGAGTAAATTGGTTAAATATCTTTCACTTAGATACCTACCATACGATGCAACTATCTTGTTGAAATTGGAGATATTGTCATGGAAGGTAGGGAGGCAATTGGAGATCTTGAAAGATAGGCTTAAAATTTTGATTAATCATTCTTGTCGTTTCCATTAAATATGCCAACAAAAAAATTTATTGTCTTTGACCAAACCCACCCATTGACATGTGTAAAATACTTGTAACAAGCATTTCCAGTATAGAGCCTCCAACTAAACTACCAAACTGATTGAAATCATTGTTGAAACACATGTTTTCCATTCCTTCGATGACTTTTGCAAGAGACATAACATGGATACAAATTTATTCAACTTCAACAATGATTGTCTTGAGCAGATGACAAACAAATAGTTAAAGACATGTATGACTTAGCATTTACTATCTCATTTTTTTTCTTAAATTTTTTGAGAAAAAGAAGGGATTGATTTTTTTTCGGCTTCTTCAACCCATTTTTATTTTTATTTTGAACATTCAAATTAGCTTATTGTTCCTATTTTCTATCCAAGATAATGCATAGGAAAATATATATTATTTGGAGGATGTTCATGGCCTAGACTTATTGTTAATATAATTGAACTTCTAATGATCCTCATTAACAGATATTTTTGGTTTCTTGTTTCTTGCACCTTCAATATCTCTCCTATCATTCAATTTTTCAAGAACATTCGGTTGACAAGGTTAATATTCTCTATGGATAGAGATGATCCCTCTAGCACAATGGGTGGGTCTAACAACCAAAGAGACAATCAACTAGACATCTTCCTAGATTATAATTGAAAACTAGAACAAGAGAGATGGCCTACCTTGCTCCGATGCTAATCTGATTTCCTTTGTTCAGATCCTCAAACCGCTTGTGTCACAGACTTGTTCCTGCTTTTTTTAGCACTTATCTATCTATGCAAGCGATTAAGGGACAACAAAACATGGCACAACCAATAGAAAATCCAATAATAACCTACTTAGCTAATCAAGGAATGCCAAGCCAATATATACATGAACATATATATTTTGGGAAGATAAACCAGAACGTGTATTGTTATTTAAAGAATAAAGGGAAGCTTACAACCATAGCATTGATTTTGAAAGGCTATCCTTTAGTGGTAATCCAAGTCCAAGACAAGAAACTATCCAAACACTCCTTCTCCAATTCTAATGAATAGCCTCTAAGCGCAAGTTCAACATAGGGGTGCAATTGGGCATAGATCAACCATTTTGGAATGGGAGAGGGAGTTAGGTTTTCTTGAGAGATAGGATTAGGCTCACATCTCAAGGAGGTAGCTCATAGTGATGATACCAATAGGTCTAATTAGGAGGATTATAACTCATCTATGAGAAACCACCTCTAGCTCACTGCTTTGGAAGCTTCTAGATCACAAAGCTTCTCATCCTCTTTGGGAAAAATTCCTTTTTGAGACCATCACAGGTATGAAAGAGAATAGAGCGATTCCATTGCTGGATTAACATAGTGCAATAGGACATCATTGTGGTTTTGAGCTTCATAAGGGCAATGACCCTCATTTTAAGGTTTCAAGAGCCATTTCTTCAAGGAAAGCTCCAGAGATTTTCCAAGCAAAGTTAAAGGAGGGATATGATATGTATAGATGGATGAGTATACTGTATAATGATCATGTTTCGAGCACTTCAGTGTATGTCACAGGGAAGTGTAGGAGGCGTGACAAAATACTATGTAACATATGCCCCCTAAAGCATGAAGGCAGAATGAGGAGTGATGGCTAAGATGCTTTACGAGCTTTTGGCAAGGAAGAGGAACACACTATTAGGAGACATGCAAATCAAGGATGCATGTAGATATAAAAATTTGATATCAAGACATGAAACCATAGAATGGACACAACCATCTAGATGATGAAGGTTAGATAAAAGATCCATGTTATGGGTACAACCATCCAGATAACAATATCAGGAGTCGAGGGTCTAAATATTAATTCGATTGAAAATCGATCAGGGCTATAATCTTCTGAGGGAATGAGCTTGGAAGCTACGTTAGCTAAGAGGTCTACACTAGCATTCTAGAATCTTGGAATTGATGAAATATTGAATGTTATAAAATGTTCAATTAGATCTCGAACTAAAGATTGGTAATGCTTTAAATTCCCTGATAAACAATGTATAATATTACGTACCTATCTGATTACAATTTTAGAATCTCCGAAAACTTGTAGATATTTTATGTCTAATCTGATTGCTTTATATAATCCTTGGACTAAAGCCTCGTATTCTGCAGTATTATTGGTGCAATCGAACTCGAGTCTACAAGTTAGCATAGTTCTATTTCCCTTCGGACTAATTAACACGCATCCTACTCCTGCTCCTTCATTAGACTTAGAACCATAAAAAAATAACTTCCAAAATAAAGATTTATTTAGAGGACTATCTATAAAATTAATACATTTAGAACTATCTGTTTGAGAAAAATTTTCTACTTGAGATAAAACAGAACGTTCTAAGTAAGGTGAAGTATGAGCCTTAAAATTTCCTAAGAAAGAATCAACGAAATAGTTGCCAATAATATTATTGTTGTATGCTAGTGGTTCATTTTCTCCTTCCAATTTTGTTACTATGTATTTTTTATGTCTTTCCCACTCAACCTTTATCTGATTTGGTTTACCATTGTAAGGGAGCCACATTTGTGACCAATCAGTTGCAAAGTATCAATGAAGTTTTTTTGACCAATCTCTGTTAAGAATTAAGCCATAAAATTCTGGAATATCTGCAGCTAAAATGTCGATAACTTGACATACCTTTGGATTAGATGATAGCCTTATGGTAACCTGATTTAATTCACCAATCACTTCAACTTGTGATCGATCCAGCTGAACTATGCACACAACATATTTTTGAGGTTGAAAATTCAACTTTGCACATATTGACTTTGGAAAGATATTAGATGAAGCTCCAGAATCCACTAAACAATTATGCAAATTTTTGTTGAAAACTTTATAAGTAAGAAGAAATGGGGAAGTATGAGACATCGACGTTCCTCCAATTAAAGTGATATCATTTGGATCAACTTTATTAATCACATTAGTTGGAGGTCTTCCCATTTCATTGGAAGCTTAAGAGATTACAACGACAGGTAGAGGTGCAACTGGTACAACATGTAATGCTTTCAAAAGTACCTTTTGCTGATGTTTTAACTTGCTCAATTCGTAAAAAGTGATGTTAGCCCTAGTCTTCTTCATGTTTTCTATGATATTATACTCCATTTCATCCAAAACAGTTAATGTTTTAGATGGAGTTGGTGAATCTGTTTGGACTGGGCTTGTTTGAGTTGCTTTAGATGTCATTTTCTTAGCTGCGACTTTATCCTTAGGTGTTGAGCTTGCGCTCTTTGGCTTAGGAGTAGGTTGAGGAGGATCGAGTTGATTTCTACTTTGAGTACTAACTGGTGATGCCTCTTGATCCTCTTCATCTGGGAGGATGAAATCCCACATACCTTGTACCTATACAACCTCTTCTTCATCGGTAGGTTCCTCAGTAGCAATTTCCTCTTCTTCTTCTTCCAATTCAGCACTTGTGATAGCATTGGGAGGCTTTGAATCGGTCGAAGGATTTCTTCTATAAGACTTGTACGACTTTTTAGAGGAAGTTTCTGCTACTTGTTTCTTAATATCAACCATTTCGTTACACATGGTTTTCAAAACTTTCTACAACCCTTCTAAATCGAATGGATCTTTCAATTGTTTTTTCTTGGGATCTTCCTTAAAAGTAACCTTCTTAGATTTTCTTTCATCTACTGCGTTTTGCCTTTCCAAGGCTATGATACATTTCTCTACCGCTATTGCTTCCCTCATATTGTCTGCTAAAGTTGTTTTGTTAGCCCTATGAATGAAGATTGCTATGTTTGATGGTAAAGTAGAGATGTACCATTCACTTCGCACTTCTTCACTAGGCTTCGAAGCAGTAGGAATTTTATTCAACAGTTTATTGAAACGTGAATTAAAATCTTTGATAGGTTCTTTTGACTCAGCCCTAAGCTTAGACAGGTCATTTATTAGTGTTGTCGTAGACCTGTCATCACCAAACTTAGTCAAGAATTTCTCTTGGAAGATATCCCAACTCGTGATAGATCCAGATGGTAATGAAAAATACCATGATCTGACTGCTCCTTATAGAGTGTAAGGAAAGAGTCAGATGACAGCATCTTCATTAGTAACTCCAATGAGATTTATAGATAACATAAAGTTATTTATATGTTCTTCTGCTAGCATGCCTGCTTCAGGATTAAACTTAGGCAACCATTTTTCAGGATGGGTCGGTATTTGACTCAAGGGCGTAGGCATTAAGACTACCCCTGGGTTATTCCATGGAGATTAGGCCATCGCTGAAATACTAACAAAGGAAAGCATAGAAGATGATCCCTGTGGTTGGGAAGATGAAGATATTATGATTCCAGATGTTTGAGAAGGAGATGTCGAAGTTCTAGTGGACTGGTGGACAATAATCTGAAGTGGAGGGGTGGATGGTTGACTTCGCGGTGGAGAGGTTGAGATGGATGATGATGATGAAAGAGTCTTGCTATTAGACCCTTTAGCTGATTTCCTTGACCTCTTCCTTGTAGGTAGAGGTAACTCAATTGGCTGAACACCAAACTGTTCATTCTTTTAATCTAGTGAGAGGATGAGCAGGGTTATATTGTGAAGTCACACTGCCTTGAGATTTATCAGATATTTGAGGTGATATAGAAAATTGCTGAAGTTTATGGATCAAAGATTCAACTTCAGGAGGTTCAATAGTAGATTTCTTCGAAATGTTAGTGTTTGTGGTAGTGGGTGTTGTTCTCTCGAATTGTTTCTCAGGTTTTGAAAATTCTAAGTGTTATGGTGAAGTCGAGGGAGATGGTGAGGGTGATTTACTCTTAGAATGGTATTTAGATTTAGAATTAATTTCCATTCACAGATCGTGGCCCTCCTTCTAGCACCAAATATGTTGAAGCCCCAAAAATCAGGTCTAAAACAAGGGGGATACCCACCCAGTCCGGACCTTGGTTAGTAGCTCCTTTTTCATTTGGTATAGTGGGTCCAACTGGGGATATGGGACCAGTTTCCCAATATACGTGTGTGTGTGTGTTGAGAATTGATATTTCCTTTCTAGAAGTTCCTAAGTGAAATGCTTTTATTCAAAATCTTATCTACTAACATGAAATTGTATTCTAATAAACAAAAATATCTAATTCTAAACTAACCTGGGATGTAATCTTTCTGTTATGCGATCTAAAATGATTTCAAATAACAATTGGTAATAAAGATCATTCAACTGCTATGAGAAAAGAATTCAATGAATATAAACCACTTCATATAAAAATTTAGATGAAATAGTTGTGAAAAACATATCACATAATAAACTACTCATATATTAAGCATAAATAAATATCTATCACCATACAAAAGTGCCAACTGATAACTCAAGCATTCACGCATCCATACATAAATAACTAAACATGAATATCACTTTGACACATAGGCAGAAATAATTAAGAGATAAAAGTACCATTTATAACTAGTTCTACTCATGATCTTCAAGTAATAATGATTTATCTCTTCTTAATCCAACTTCCACTAAGAGTACAAAAGTGCAACATCAGTAGTAGATATTAAATGCACATATCAATAAATATTGTTCCATTCATTCATCAAAACCTCCTCGGAGGTTGCAAAAGTGCATGTTCTGAGGACAAGTTTTTGACAAATTTCAGGACCCTTCTCTAAATGCATGAGAAGGGTTTAAGTACTACTAACTAAATCTAAAAATAATTTATTACAAAAATGTAGGATGTGGTTTAAATGATCATCCTCATTTCAGGCAAAAACAAAGAAAAATTAACACTAAAACTGAATCTAAAACTAAAACTAACAACTAACTATTTGTCTATTTGTTCCTTGAAATCGCAAGCGTTCAGAATTTGCTTGAGGAGAGTTGATTGGCCGACTTCTTACTTTAGCTATCCTACAAAAATGGAATCGGCAAGAGTTGGCACCATCTTCTCGGCAGAATTGATGATACATTTGAGAGTCATGCACTAGCTGTGTGGTTTTACCAAGTATGTCTAGTACGAATCCCAATTCAACCTAGTTAACCTTTTAATTGATTTTTCATTTTCTTGAGCCTTCTGTCTCTAGCCTGTCTACAGATGATGTACTTATCTACATACCAATTTAAATATATCTCTGACAAATACCACTGGTTTTAGAATTCAAGTTTTGATTTTTTTTCCTTTAGCGTTCTTTCCTACAAATTTATGGGCTTACAGGAAAATGAGAAATTAGAGGCTTTCCTCTTCAAGGGGTTTTTCCCAACGATGTGTGATTAGCGCTAGGCACTAATCATGCAACAGAAATTGCCTCTGTTTCTCAATCTGGGCTTCCCTGGTGCGATTTTTTCCTCTCGCGCGCTTTTTGTTAGAGGATATAAAGCTTGAATTTTGTGGAAATAATGGCTCTGTGAGTTTTTGACCTCAAGTCTTAAATTGTTTGTTTTTAATGTCAGCGCTATCCAGTACCCATTTAACCATGTCCGCATATGGAATAGTTTTGGGCCTTGCCACTATCTGGTGCAAGAACGAGCAAGCTAGCTCTGTAATAGATGCTTCAGAAGACCCATGTGAGCCTACAGTAGCCATAGCCTTGATCATTTTGGGATTTTCTTCCTCAAGTAGACTATACATGCCTTCCCAGGTAGTAATACCAGCATCTTTGTTATAAGTGGTGTCTGTATATGAGGGCATCATTTCTTTGTCTTCAGAACTTAGAGCTTTACCCTTCTTTCCCATAATGTCCTGAACACTGCTATGTATAGTTCTCTGCTCTTCATTCCTATAGTTTACAAATGAGGTGAGAATAATGATAAGAAAAAGGTGATGGGAAAGCTTTAAATCCCCAAAACATATAAAATATACCACCTTACGTGAAATAGCTCTTCGATCAGATCAAAAGCTATGCTTCATTAATGATTTCCAACTAACTCATTGATTAACATTAATGCACATAACTAGGTCTCGAATTATGGAAAAATATTTTTCGAACCATGAGCCCTAAAGATTTTCAATAAGGCAATTTTCGATTTGCTTGGCAATATCACAGATTGCAGTATCGCAGATCGCAATATCACGAAATCGCAATATCGCAGGTTCATAGCATATGACAATCATCCATTCATGTGTTTTCAGCGAAATGTGATTTGTGATATGCGCCATCGCATATCGGCAGTTTGAGGTATTTCAACATAAGTGATGTTTGAGGCATACGATGTGATGCATGTTTTTAGTGCATAGTTTCGCATCGCGATTTCGCAATCTTAGAATTCCGCTTGTAGGGAGGTATCCATTACCCTTTTTTGCGATGCGATATTTTGTAAGGAATGATTTTATCCTAAATTATCATAAAACTTAAGCTTTTTTGGATTTTTCAGGGGATTCTCCTAAGTTTATGATAGTAAGTTTTATTAAAGAAGGAAATACAAGCATTAATCAATTTTTTTAATTTTTAATAAGGGTCCCCACTTATTTAGTATTAGTGATAAAACTAAATAAGAAGGGGGGTTGTTGTTGGCCACAAGAAGTCCATGATGAGTTAAGTATGGGTTGTAATTAGTTAACGCAGTTTATTGAGTTAAGTCCATTTAAATTAGTTCCAAAATATTTGAGGAACTAATAGTGAGTTAATAGTCAATTGATGCATTAGTGAACTCAACTAATGCTACTCCAATTACCTGAATATTCCCTCATCAGAAACTCATGCATGTCAATTATGAGAAATAACTAGTTGAGACTAGAGTGAAGGGACAATGTACTATTTGTTTTATTTTTGTGAGTTGCACTAATAGTTCGTGCAATCAGGAACTGAACCTAGAAGGTATTTCTCAGTTATGGATGAGGAATTTCCCTTTAAATACAGGCTAATTATCTCAGGAATTGTGCAAAGAATTAGAATCTTGGAGACTTGGAAATTTGGCTAAGTATTGGCCAAAGGAAGTCATCAGGTGGAGGATAGGAAATACTTATGCAGGTTAAGCTCAAGGTTGAGCAAAGCATATTGTATTTATCCAAATTATTTGACCAAGGGCACAAGGAAATATGGGCTTGGAGAGCTGGAGAATTGGCTAAATGTTTGCCAAGAGTTTGCTTGTGAGCTAGAGATTGATTTTACTGAGCGTCGTGTTTGTTCTTGTGAGAACAAGCATTGTATTATCATATCGAATTTATGATTAATGCAATACAGATAATGGGGTTTTGAGATGTGGCTTTCCACGGATATTTATTTGTTATGTGCCATTGATGTTCTTCCTCTTATCAATTATTTTTTTTCTCAATATTTATGTGCTTCCACTGTAAAGAGTAGAATTATATTCTTTTCTCTTGTTTTAGTAGATTACATGAGCTTGTGAATCTACATGATTTTCTACAACATCCACACAACCATCATTGTTGTATTATCCAACTACATCTTGGTATCACATTACCTACACGACCAATATTCTTGGAAGCTACCACAATTTTTATCCTTACAAGACTAACATCTCTTGCGCAACATCTATGGATAACCACAACTTATTGCCATGGATACATTTGCCACCCTAATAACTACCCCCATAACTCTATAGATTCGGCCACACAATTGTGGGAAATATCCATAAAAATGGGTCATATTATACCGTACCATATCAATAACCTAACAAAACTAACAAATTCACAAAAATGTCATTACGACAACTCACCCAATTCTCAGCGCTCATCAATAGTAAGCTCTAGGAAACTACAATCAACATCAATAACACCTAGCTATAGTAAGATTCCACATAACCAAAGCTCAAATTAGGTGGCACTGTGGGCACCATTACCTGTATATGCCCTCATTGTCATCTTCTGAACACCACAACATGAGCCCAAAATCTCTACTTTCAAAATCATTTGTATAAATGGGTTTAAGTAACAACATACTTCATCAAGGAAATTTCACTTCAATTTTCCAAAATTTACCTTTTTAGGTCATTTCTACACTTGAGATATTCATTAGGTGTGCCTTATTATTGTTCTATTGTTTTTATGTATCCCCATATTGTAATTTATATTTCGACAATAATTTCATATGTGATCCTGGTTTTCAAGCTTGCATGTCACTTCTTCACTCAACACAAAGCCTCACTTCTATAACATCTGCTCAAATTCTAAGTTATCATTCATCACATTCATGAAAGGTTTCTCATTGTAAAGTTATATAACCTCATATTCACTTCTAGAATTAGCCATAGGGCCCCCATCATTGATCACATTTATCATTTCCTACAATTTTGTATCTGTTAAAATTTCATGTTGGTTGATAGTTCCTTTACCTATATGGATTACTTCATTTAATAGTACTCCATTCATCACTCACATCCATGCCCATCTATATTTTTCTTGGGAATAATTAACTTGCATGACATGGAAGACAAACTCACTTCTCTTTTCATTTAATGGCTTAGAACCCTTCTTGAGTACTCATTCATTTAATTATCACAAATGCATCACTGTGTTTTACACTTGGCCTTCTACACCCTCACACTATAGTAGAGCATTTGCATGATCACCCCACTTCATTCACCCCACACCAAGACTAGTGAAAAGGGTTTGTACACTATATAGTTATTACCCTACATTATCACATTGGCCACAACACCCTTGGGGCACCTGTCTCCATATTTGTGTATCCCAAATGAATTTTAAATTATTTTCACAAATGTACAAATATTATTTTGAAAACAAACCCTCACCCATATTTTTGTGTCTATAACTCGACAATAGTTTCTAGTTTCCATTGGTTAGAGCTCATCTCATATACATATTGTTTGCTCAATATTAATCTCACATTATGTTCCAATGTCACCTCACACCATATCATCATATTGAAGTTAACCCATCATATCTCATTAAAAGAATCATTCACGCTTCCCCTAGATGTCCTCTCGACTCTTGGGGCTTATTAACTTGTTGTAGAAGCTAACCCCACCCTCCAAAATTTTGTCTTAGCTTCGTTTTGGAGCCTCCCTACCAACCATCTTCAGCAAAATGTCTTGCACTGTCAAGTACATAATATTCAGTGGTTTCCTAGTAGCTTGGTAGCCTATGCATGATGGCTTTTTTCACTCCCCTCACAAACCGCTTCCCCACGCTTGGTCCAGCTGCTGGTTGTGCAGCTCCCTCAAGAAATTGTGCTATTCTGGAGGAGAACCAGTCTTCCCTTAAGAAATTGCACAAATCAGACTGGCAGCTTGCTGGGCTCAGAAATTGTGTAATCCTGTCAGTCAACGTTCCTTAAGAAAATTGCACAATTTGACCCAAGAGGACTACTCAACCCACAAATTGCATAATTCTAGGCAGCAATTAGTTGTTCCTCCCAGAAATTGTGCAATGCCTCTAGCCAGCCAGCCCAGCTCCCTCCTAGAAATGTGCAAATTTCTTCGTCAGACAAGCAAGATACTACATGTTCCATTGGGTTAATCGATTCCACTCGGGATCAAGAAAACATGACTTGCATGCATGGGCTACTTTTTCCTAAAATAGCAAAAAGAAACATGAAAAAAGCATCTCTAGATTTTAAGGAGCTATTTTTAGCAGATGGAGGTTCCATTCAAAGCTCATTTTAGAATATTTCCTCCAAGTGTCTATTTTTTCTAGATTTGTGGCATGTGTGTCATGAGCCTCAAACTTATTTATTTGACACTTCAGAGCTCACTTCTTGACATCTATCTTGGAACTCTGACATCCCACAACATATCCAGGAGTCTTTGACACATCCAACTCAACTATTTTTGGGTAAGTCCACCCAACTTGTCTTTTACAATATTTCTGTTTGTTTTCATGTCTTGGATTTTGAGTGTTGTCTGCCTGATTTTTGTGAATGCTTAATGTCGTTTGCATGCATATTAGCTTGTACTAACATTGTTTCAATTTTCATTAGCATCTCACTGTTGTCACATGCATGACTCTTATTTGCACGAGTAGTCAACGATTCAATGACTCACTTCACATACATGCATGTTGTTCCATTTTCTGAATCTTTCATTCACTATTTGCATGCATGATCATTCACTCCTGCTTACACTCAATATTGCCATGCATTCACATACCCATTGGTCTAGACTCTACCTCTCCAAGATAGCATTGCACAATCATGAGAAGGAAGGCTCTACCTTCCTCCCAAAAAATGCACATGTATGCCTAGTGACTATCCTTTAGTCTTGCATTGTGCAATTCTGAGAGGCAGTGACTACTGGCCCAAAAAATTGTGTAATGCAGTCACTTGGCCTACAACCCCTACCAACTGAAATTGCATATTATGCCATCCTAGCAGCCATCAGTCCAGTCTGGATTGCACATTGCGTAAATCCAGCAGTCAACCAGCCTCCTAGCAGTCCATACTACCTTTTGTGCAGTTCTAGCAGCTAGTCTGCTGACCTCCCAAGAAAAATTACGCAATCCTTGCTAGTCAATCCCCAAATATGTTGCATGTCTTTCATCAAGTTTTCTTTAGTTTTAACTGGCATATTTCTTGCCATGCATGTCGCCATGTCTCCAGATCTAGCAAGTGTTCATCTTCCTCTCAACGGTCCAGGATCGATGGCCTCCAAGAGAGCAATATCAAATGACACTGACGGAATCACAACTGGAGCAACAGTTGAGCAAGTGTCTACAAGTTTTCTGATCTATGAAGACACCAAGATGATTGTAGACAAGGACATCAAGCTGAAATGGCAAGAGGTCAATGATGCATTTGCAAGAACATTTGGGGAAGACCTCGAAGACTGCCAAGTCTATGTGAACATCCACCAGTATGGCTTGTATATAGGTATCCCATGTTCCCATGCACGAACATGATACATTGGATCGTCTCACACAATGATCCCGAGACGATGACATTGAGAAGTGTCAGTGGGATGGAGATTGCTTCCTTCAGGGCACAAAATTATGAACAGATGTATCATACGTCGAAGCTCGTGTTCACCATGGAGACATCCTTCAGAATACCCAACATCAATGCCAACTCCAGATATATCTTGAAGAACTAGGTGAAGGATCTATTCAAATTCAAGATGAAACCCAACCAAGCTTACAATATGGAGATAATATGGAAGACATATCAATACTTGGTCATCTTTGCATGTCGCTTGTATGGACAAAAGAGCACAAAAACCTTCCCACAAAGTGTTGAGTTGTGTTATATTCTTTCCATGACTAGCCCACATTGTTAACTGGGGGTTAGAGAGGGTGCAGAGCCCCCCCTTCGTTATGTTGATTGCATAGTTGGGGGGTCACAGGGGCCTAATAGCCCCACTTGTTTGGGGGGTTTGAGGGGGGGCGAGTAGCCCCCCTCAACGAGGTCCGAGGCAGCACCCCAGGAAAACACTTTTGGACCGTATATTACGTTGGGCGAGCCTACCTTTGGTTTTGTGAATCATTTTTTCACATGGTTTTAGACGCGATGGTTTTCGGTCCATGGTTTTGGACATGATGGTTTTCTGTCCACGGTATTGGATGCTTTGGCATGTATAAATATGTATTTTAACATTGAAAAGAACATAATGAAAAATCAATCTAGTAGTCTCAGTTTTGGAAGCTAGGGGAAAATCTCTATGTAAATATGTTTTATGTGTTATTCTCTCACATTGTTTATTTTCTATGTTTTAGAATTCATATGCAAGTAATTTTTGTACAGTGTTAAAACCTATTTTTGGTATTAGAGTTTTTTTGGCTTCAAGGGAACGCCTTTACTACTAAGGGGTTTCAATCAGGCTTGTGGTATACCTTTTTCAGTGGGAGATCTATGGGATTGATTCTGATGGTGAAATAAGATGGTGAGCAATGGAAAGATAGAGATCAAGAAATTTAATGGTCATAGTTTTGAGTTGTGGAAACTCAAGATGGAGGATCCATTGGTGGATAAAGGTCAGTGGATCATGGTAGATCTAGGTACTAAACCAATGGGAGTGCCCGATGAAGAATGGAATAAGTTGGATCATAAGGCAAAGATCACAATATGATTATGTGTCTCAGATTCAATATTGTTGAACGTATCAGGGGAAGCTACAGAAAAGGCTTTGTGGGACAAGTTAGGGAATTTGTACCAATCTAAGTCTATGGTGAATAAATTGTTCTTGCAGAAAAAGATGTATAACCTAAGGATGAAAGATGGAGACTCAGTGACAGAGCATCTGAATGCATTTAATGCTATGGTAAGTCAATTATTGTTTGTTGATATTAAAATTTCAAATGAAAATAAGTGTATCAGTTCATTGTGTTCTCTACCAGATTCATGGGATAGTCTGGTTATTGCAGTAGGTAGTAATGCAACTACCTTGTGGTTTGATGAAATAGTCTCATCCTTGCTAACAGAGGAGATGAAATGGAAAAACTATGGAGAGAGAAAATGGTGATGCCTTATTTATATGAGGATGGTCCTAGAACATAAACAAAAATAATTCATCAAGTGGGAGATCTAAATCTAGAGGGAGATCAAAATCTCCAAGAAAACCTGTAAAGGTGGTTTGTTGGAAATGCAGAAAGGAAGGGCACTACAAAAGGGACCATAAATCTAAAGCTCCTGACAAAGGAAAGGGATTTGATGATGCTCCTTTTGCAGAGGTGAAAATAACCTCAGATGAAGGTGGGGATGTGTACTTGGCTTCTTCAAGTACGCATGTAGGTCATGAGGCATGGTTGATTAACTCGGATGCATCCTTTCACTTCAATCCCAATAGAGAGTGGTTCTACGATTATGAGAAATATTGTTATCACTAAAATAAGGGTTTACATTATTCTTAGACATGGTCTTAGATAAGTGTCAAGTCACCCTATGTTTTAATGGGTAGGTGATAGGTTAGGAGTCTCAATGGTCTCATTTTTCATATCCAAATAAAGTCTAACAACCTTATTCCATGATTCATGCATCTTACATTCTTTTTAGAAACTCATAGCTTAAACCCTTTTGAAAATTTTTGGAACTAGCCCTGAAACCACGTTTTCGTAGTGCAGATAGTGTAAAATGCTTGTTTTGTACTACAAAAACGCTATTGTTTTCGTAGCACTTGCGTGCTACAAAAATGCAGATTCATAGAACAATCTTGTCAAACATCAATCCGTTAATATTCCGTTAAAATTTTCATTATTAGGTGTCAACTAGGAGTCAATCCTTAAGCATGCTGCCATCCAAAGTCATCATTTCAAATTTAGGGCTCATTATGAAAGATAATTTCAAATTCTAAAGGGCTAGTTAGTCTCATCTTTTCAGTTTGCATGCAAACCCTCAAATAGAATTTTTTTTTCGAATGGTAAGCTTTGGTAATTTTTCACCAATGTTTTCCTCATTCTTAATTCAAGCGAGGCTGATCACCATTGGCAAGTGAGGTTGATCAACAGAATTTCAAGCGAGGCCAGTTTTGTTACAGAATTCAGAAGGAAATATGACAGAGGAGAAGAAACGTCACAGGTCTGGTCATTGTCTAAGAACAGAGCTTGAAAGCGCTGAGGTCTTAGTCAAAGATAAAGTAGTTGTAGAAGCCTTCAAGAAAGAAAGATACTAGAAGTTTTGTAAGAAATTGCAGGGAGGACATACTCAGGTGACAAAGGAGTTTCCACTACATTTCACTGGCTCAAGCACAAAGGTCGGAATCCTAAACTAGCAAATTTCTCCACACGTCATAGCTTGGGTGATAGAGATCCATAGGGTCCAAGATACATGGTTCAAAAACTTCAAATTTGACATGGAACCATATAAGGTGTTTCTAAAGCCAGAGTTTGTAGAAATAGACTTAACCAAGGTAGTTCCTAGTTTCTACATCAACATTCAACATTATTTTACCTGTGAAGGCTGATATCAAAAGGTTTATTCATATCATTTTAAACTCCTGTTTCATTTTACTGGTATGATTTGTTTAGATTTGCCTTAATTCTTATATCAAAGTGTAGCTAATATGGCAGATAAAGTATAGTTGAAATCTCAAGGATGTGAAACTTCCCTATTTCATCAATGTCTAATTAAACTAATAGTTCTACATGAACTCAAAAGGATAAAAAAAAATGGTATTCATTTTATTTTTTATGTGACTTTGGAGTAGAAAATCAAGGTGTAGACATTAGCCCTAAGGTTAAAGAAACTCCATCAGCAGAAACTAGCAAGTCTGTAATGTCCAAGGAAAAAAGGTTTGTTAAATTGAAACCTAGGAAGCAGGTAAAAGAGAAAAGAAGAAAAAAACCAGTAGTCATTCTTGAAACTCCTAAATCTACAAAGGAAAAGATATCTGAGGTTAAAGGAATGACACAAGAACAGTCAACCAACAAACTAGTTCAAAGGAGATTGACTAGAAGTCAAAGTGCAAAGGAGAAAGTTAAAACAGTGATCTCGGGAGAAGGTTCAGGCTTGAAGAGTGATTGAAATTATATTTTAAAAGCCATTGATATTGCAGACTCCCCTTTGGTGTAGGAAGATATGATAAAATTTGATCAAGGAAAGTCAAAGAAAATGAAACCCTCCAAGAAACTGGAATTTGAGGATGATGTTACAACATTTGTTTTCAAACCCAGAAATCTCTTAACCAGGCAATCCAAGAAGATGCAAGAATCCAATATTGAGTTAGGGAGAACAGAAGAAGCCTCCACTATTCAAGAAGAGTCGATAGACTTACCATCTCCAAGACCTAAAGCTGACAAAAACACAGTTCTTTCCACTCAAATAGAAAAAGTGAGTTATGAAGAAATGGAAGAAAGGTTAAAAGTTGCTAATAATGAAATTTCTAGATTAAGAGTGAGAGCAAGAAGGCATGCTAATGAAAAGACAGAGTTCAAAAGGATAAAGGATCTTTGGAAAGTTGAAAAAGTTTCCAAACCAGAAATAGTAAGCAGTGAAACTCAGTACTTTACCTGGACTGTTCCTACAATCAAAGAATCCAGATTCATAAGGAGGATTAATGATCAGCTGAGAGCTACTAATAGAAGCTTGAAGAGACAAATTGAAGACCTATAAATATAGCTAACCAAATCTGGAAAAGGGGCTACAACAATAATGAAACATGGTGATGAAAAAGGGCAGTGAAGGATATATTTTAAAACAGTTTTGGCATATAAAAAGAGTTTTGGCATATAAAAAGAAGGACAACTGTGAAGAAGAACATCTTATAAGGGTAAGTGGGTTTTATTTTTGGTTGATCATATCAGTCTTCATGGAATATTGAAAAACTCTGAAACTACAGATTTTTGAAGGTCGTGTGATCCAGGTGGATATTGGTGGCCACCTGCCAAGTCCACCTAGACCCCCACCTCAACATTTTCAGTTTCCTTAATTATAGCGCAGTTTACTATTTTTAGCAGTTTTTCGGGTCCTGAACTTCCGGAGCCGTTTTGAGGCCCTAAACGACATTTTTTGGGAAATATTGCTCCGTGATTGTTTTGATATAAAATCGTCTTTCCCGTCGTAGTCCTCGGAGAGATCTTTCCAACGGGCTATCATGCGTGTCAAACGGAGATCGTATGCCAAAGTTACGACCCCGGGAAGTTGATGTACCAACTTACCCCCAAACGGGGCCCATAGTTGGCGTTTCATCTCCTAGGGTTAGGTTTTGGAATGTTAAGGGTTTTTCATTGTTTCTCAACAATAAATAGGCCTTCGAGCCTCATTGTAAGTCAGTTCAGAGGCATGTAGGCCACACATCTCTTCTCAGAGATAGCTACCATCGCCCTAGCTGGTTTATTTATATTTCCGGTTGTAAGCATATTTCAGTATTTTCCATTAATGAAATGAAGTATTATTTCCGCTGCATCTTTGTGTATATGGTTATCTCTGTATTTTATTGCGTTCCTGTTTAAATCTGGATCAGTGGTATCAGAGCGGTCTGCTTTTTCTCTGTTTTTCTTTGCATGTCCCCAACGAGGTCAGGATATAGGGAGTTAGGGCTTGAACTGGTCGAACCTTTGCAAGACCAGCCTCGCAAATCTCGACAACCTCCCATGGCGGATGAGAAGAAAGACGAGGGGGCAGGAGATCCTATCAAAATCTTGCTCGAAGAAGCACTCGAGCGGCAGAGGAACGCGATGATGGATAACTTTGCGCAGATCCTTCAACAGCTACCCAGAAGTGACGCATCAACTTCCAACAGCTACTCTGGAAATGCCACACCCTTTAAGGTACAAGTTAATTTTGAAATCCCCATATTCGAGGGTCAGATAGATGCAGATGCCATAGATAAATGGTTAAATCTGCTGAAGGATATTTTTCTGTTCATGAATTTTCAAGTCGAGAAAAGATTGTCTTTGCTCTTCTCAAAGCAGCCCCCCACGTCAAGGACTGGTGGGAAACCTACTGCGAGCAGAAGGATGAAACTACAGGCTCGCTATTTTCAGCCGCACCCACTTGGAATTCATTCCGAGATGCCATTAAGGAGCAATACTACCCTGTTGGAAGCTATAAGGATGAATACATAAAGTGGACCACGCTGCGGCAGGGAAGGGATCAAGATGTGTCGGAGTTCACCAATCTTTTCCATACCCTTCGCACGAAGTTGGGTATCAAGGATTTGGAGCAGCGTTTGATACTCAAATACCGCGGCTGCCTACACAAGTACATCTAGGAAGAAATGGAATTCCTGAACATCTCCTCGCTCGGCATAGCATATCGATATGCCGTCAAGATCGATCAGAAGTTTAAACAAAAGAAGCGATACTTTGGATCTGCAAATCCAAAGCAAGGGAAAGGTGCCCCGAAACCATAGAACAAAGGACAAAGCCAAGGTGGGGCAGCCCAAGACAACCCGCCAAAGCTACAAGCAAAGAACAGTGCTGCAAAGCCAAAAAAGGACACGGGGAAATGGTGTGAGTTCCATAAGAGCTCCACTCACAACAAAAGTGAGTGTCGGGCGAAGCAGTCGCTGGTGGCTGAGCTAAAGGTTTCAGAATCAAATGCAGGTTCTGACTCTGAGTTAGAACCCGACAAGGGGAATGACAAAGGGAAGCAGATCATTGATGCGGATCCCAACGCCACTGTTGCTACTGCCACGATCCAGAAAAATGAACCCGAAGATCCAGAGGAGGAGGAGCGTCTCTTCCACTCCCAGATGTGGGTAAGGGGTTCCCCGCTACAGTTCATTATCGATAGCGGGAGCCAAAAGAACCTCATTTTGGCAGAGGTCGTGAAGCGGTTGGACTTACCGACCACAACACATCCACAACCGTACACCATCGGGTGGCTGCACCAAGGACGGGATCTACGCGTGAGCCAATAGTGTCGCCTTCCATACAACATCGATCCCTTCACAGATGAGGTATTGTGTGACATTGCTCCCCTTGAAGTTTGTGATGTATTATTAGGACAACCATACTTGTGGAAGCGACATGCTGTGTATGAATCAAGGCCCCGTGCTGTTATTATTACATTGGGAAATC